>LPNX011143784.1:1148061-1300126 GCA_001517045.1 Pseudotsuga menziesii
TTTAGGTACCCATTTGAGAGATAAGCATGGACACCTGTTTTTATGAGATTTGGAGCTAGTTTGGCTCTCGTTCAGGGTTGATCAAACCAAGATTGAAAAGATGATCTTTTGTTGACTTTCTCGGAATTGAGTTTTGAAAGTGTATTAAGGTACCCATTTGAGGGATAAGTATGGAAACATATTTTAATTAGATTTGGAGCTAATTTGGCCCTTGTTCAAGGTTGTTCAAACCAAGGTTGAAAATATCCACTTTTGTCGATCTTCTCGGAATTGAAATTTGAGAGCATATTTAGGTACCCATTTGAGAGATAACCATGGACACCTATTTTAATGAGATTTTGAGCTATTTTGGCCTTAGTTCAAGGTTGAAAACATGCACTTTTCTCAATTTTCTTGTTATTGAAATTTTAAAGTAGATTTAGATACCCATTTGAGAGATAAGTATGGACACCTATTTTTATGAGATTTGGAGTTATTCTAGCCCTCTTTTNCAACTTTCTTGTTATTGAAATTTTAAAGTAGATTTAGATACCCATTTGAGAGATAAGTATGGACACCTATTTTTATGAGATTTGGAGTTATTCTAGCCCTCTTTTCAAGGTTGGTCAAACAAAGTTTGAAAATATGCATTTTTGTTGACTTTCTCATAATTGAGTTTTGAAAGAGGATTTAGATAGCCATTTGAGAGATAAGCCTGGACACTTATTTTTATGATATTTGGAGCTATTTTGGCCCTCATTCAAGGTTGGTCAATCCAAGGTTGAAAAGATGCACTTTTGCTTACTTTCTCGGAATTNTCCTGGACACTTATTTTTATGATATTTGGAGCTATTTTGGCCCTCATTCAAGGTTGGTCAATCCAAGGTTGAAAAGATGCACTTTTGCTTACTTTCTCGGAATTTAGTTTTGAAAGTGGATTTAGCTACCCATTTGAGAGATAAGCATGGACACTTATTTTTATGAGATTTGGATCTATTTTAGCCCTTGTTCAAGCTTGGTCAAACCAATGTTGAAAAGATGCACTTTTGTCGAGTTTGTCAGAATTGAGTTTTGAAAGTGGATTTAAGTACCCATTTGGGACATAAGCGTGGACACCTATTTTTATGAGATTTGGAGATATTTTGGCACTGATTCAAGGTTGCTTAAACCAAGGTTGAAGATATGCACTTTTGTCAACTTTCTCGGAATTTAAATTTGAAAGTGGATTTAGCTACCGATTTGAGAGATAAGTGTGGACACCTATTTTTATGTGATTTGGAGCTATTTTGGCCCTCTTTCAAGGTTGGTCAAACCAAGGTTGAAAATATCCACTTTGACTTTCTCGGAATTTAAATTTTAAAGTGGATGGATTTAGATACCCATTTGAGAGATATGCATGTGCACGTATTTTTATGAGATTTGGAGCTATTTTGGCCCTCATTCAAGGTTGGTCAAACCTAGGTTGAAAATATGCTATTTTGTCAACTTTCTCGGAATTCAAATTTTAAAGTAGACTTAGATACCCATTTGAGAGATAAGCATGGACACCTATTTTTATGATATTTGGATCTAGTTTGGCCCTCATTCAAGGTTGATCAAACCAAGCTTGAAAACATACAATTTTGTTGACTTTCTCGGAATGGAGTTTTGAAAGTGGATTAAGGTACCCAATTGAGGGATAAGCATGGAAACCTATTTCTATGAGATTTAGAGCTATTTTGGTCCTCGTTCAAGGTTGGTCAAACAAAGGTTGAAAAATGGACTTTTGTCGACTTTCTCGGAATTGAATTTTGAAAGTGGATTTGGGTATCCATTTGAGAGATAAGCATGGACACCTATTTTTATGAGATTTGGAGTTATTTTGGCCCGCGTTCAAGGTTGCTCAAACCAAGATTGAGAATATGCACTTTTTCAACTTTCTCGGAATTGAGTTTTGAAAGTGGATTTAGGTACCCATTGGGGAGATAAGCATGGACACCTACTTTTATCAGATTTGGGGCTATTTTGATGCTCGTTCAAGGTTGGTCAAACCAAGGTTGAAAAGATGCACTTTTGTCGACTTTCTCGGAATTTAGTTTTGAAAGTGGATTTAGGTATGCATTTAAGAGATAAGCATGGACACCTATTTTTATGAGATTTGGAGCTATTTTTTCCCTTGTTCAAGGTTGGACAAACTAAGGTTGAAAATATGCACTTTTGTCGACTTTCTCGTATTTGAGTTTTGAAAGTGGATTTAGGTACCCCCTTTAGAGATAAGTATGTTGACCTATTTTTATGAGATTTGGATCTAGTTTGGCACTCGTTCAAGGTTGGTAAAGCCAAGGTTGAAAATATGCACTTTTGTCACCTTTCTCAGAATTGAAAATTTAAAGTAGATTTAGATACCCATTTGAGATATAAACACGAACACGTAATTTTATGATATTTGGAGCTATTTTGGTGCTCGTTCAAGGTTAGTCAAACCAACGTTGAAAGTATGCACTTTTGTCGACTTTCTTGGAATTGAGTTTTGAAAGTAGATTTAAGTACCGATTTGACAGATAAGCATGGAAAACTATTTTTAAGAGATTTGGAGTTATTTTGGCCCTCATTCAAGGTTGGTAAAACCAAGGTTTAAAATATGCACTTTTTTCGACTTCCTCAGAATTTAAATTTGAAAGTGGATTTAGGTACCCATTTGAGAGATAATTGTGGACACCTATTTTTATAAGATTTGGAGCTATTTTGGCCTTCGTTCAAGGTTGGTAAGATCAAGGTTGAAAATATATAATTTTGTCGACCTTCTCAAAATTGAAATTTTAAATTGGATTTAGGTACCCATTTTAGAGACAAGCATGGATACCTATTTTTATGAGATTTGGAGCTATTTTGTTCCTCGTTCAAGGTTGGTGAAACAAGGTTCAAAAGATGCACTTTGGTCAACTTTCTCTGAATTGAGTTTTGAAAGTGGATTTAGATACCCATTTGAGAAAAATGAATGCACACCTATTTTTATGACATTTGGAGCTAATTTGGACCTCCTTCAAGGTTGGTCAAACTAAGGTTGAAAAGATTCACTTTTGTCGATTGTCTCCGAATTGAGTTTTGAAAGTGGATTTAGGTACCCTTTGAGAGATAAGCATCGATGCCTATTTATGAGATTTGCAGCTATTTTGGCCCTCGTTCAAGGTTGGTTAAACCAAGGTTGAAAATATGCACCTTTGTCGACTTTGTCGGATCAAAGTTTTGAAAGTGGTTTTAGGTACCCATTTGAGAGATAAGCATGGACACTTGTTTTTTTGAGATTTGGAGCTATTTTCCCCCTCATTCAAGGTTGGTAAAACCAAGGTTGAAAATATGCACGTTTGTCGACTTTCTCGGAATTGAACATTTAAAGTAGATTTAGATAATCGTTTGAAAGATAAGCGTGGACACCTATTTTTATGAGATTGGGAGCTATTTTGTCCCGCGTTCAAGGTTGGTCAGACCAACATTGAAAAGATGGACTTTTGCTGACTTGTTGTAATCTCACAGATCACATAAGGTTACCAATAATACATACTAAAACATACATATAAAACAGAGACACGAGATAAGATCAAGTAGGTGAATTAACAGATTATATTATATGAATGAGTTCATACAACACAGAGAACTGAACTGAGTTCTCATCTTGCTAAACAGCCTAATATATATGATTACAAAACAGTTACAAAATAACTACCTGTCAATTCGATGAACCGACATGACCTTAGGTGGCTGACCTAATCTCTAGTTTAGTCAGCTGATCGACTTAGTCGGCTGATCGACTAAGTCAGCTCTCGTTCAAGTCAACTTATTGACTTTCTCCTCCTACATCTCCCCCATGAGCAAAACATTTCCTCGTCCTGAAGAAACAGGGAGGTACAAAAAAATTCTTCTGGTCTCAATAGTTACTATGATTTGCCTGGTCTTCATGGGCTGTGAAGTCTAAGTGGTCGGTCGCTTCTATACACAGACTTCAACAATGGCTGGTGCTGTTACTGCAAGGTGATGTTGGAAATCTGTCCAACTTTGCAAAATCTTCTGGATGTCAATGGTAAGTGTGGTCAGGCTTGACAAGATCAACATCTTTTCTGAAATGGAGACTTCTGCTATTCACTCCATGTCAAGACCCATAAACTGGTCCTTCTCTTCTGCAGTATCTCTAAGTTGTTTCATCTGTGGACATATGATGTCGAATTTTTCTAAATTGGGGATAGCTTGCTGCACCCACTGATGTGCTTCCCTTTCTAGTCTCTGCAGCTTGGCTGTTTCAAGCACTATTTATTCTTCTTATGTGGTCCTTAGTGCTTCCTTAGTGGTTTCCCTGCTTTCCAATGCCTAGATCCCTTGTCGGGTCTACCGAGTTTGTTGATAGACTTGCCCATAGTAAGCAGGCCAGTCTCTCAGTATTTCTTTAGTTATGATAGACTCCTCCATGTGATATTACAGCACTTTATAAGCTTCAGTGAAGACAGTGTGCTGTGCCATTAGGAGTTTGGCAATTTCTTCTTTTTGTTCCTCCTTTGTTTCCTGAATGTGAGGTTGGAGTGCTAACACCATGCATTAAAATAGCTGATACGCCCTTTCAAGTGGTTTGTCTATGTCGACCTCTACGGGGCCCGACATGACTGACTGGGCTAGGTTCCTACATTTGTTGAGGAACTCGACGTGTTCTGCGTTCTTGTCGTCGAGTTCCTTATTTCTCTGCTCGCTCCTTGTCTTTGCTTCACCTGCTAGGGTGTTGAGGAGTTGTCCTAGCTCTGTTTCAGTTAAAGAAGTTGGGTCTTTTAATTTGACATGGACCTTTGATGGCTGTCCATGATGCTCCTTCCCCTGTTTCTCCTTCCTCTTCTTGTGCTTTTCCTTCTCTGCTTGTGTCAGCACCTGTGTACCTACAAAAGTCGAGTTGGGATCTTTGGTTTGTGGGATAGTAGTCGATGGCTTCTTTGGTTGGGGCGGTGGGATGACCATTGCTTCCAGTTGTTTAGATGCAAGGTGTGTAGTTGGTTGTGGTGGGGCTTGCTTTGAGTTGGGGGGTGGTGGTGGTTGTGGTGATGGAGTTGGCGAATGGTCGGGGGTAATTGGGTTGGGGGAAGTGTGGGTGAGTGGTGGATTGTTGGGGCAGGGCGGTGAGTCTAAGTTAGAGAACATTTGGTTAATTTGTCAGGCTATGTCCTCCTCATTTTCTTTTCCTCCAGTCGGTGCAGTGGTTGGTAGGTTGGCTTGGGGTACGGTCGGAGTGATAGTCGAGGTCCAACGTGCAACCACATCAGCTTCTTTGTCAGGATTTCTCTCAAAATTCGACGTGATGGTTGCAAAGGTTCTAGACTGGGCTTCATGTCCTAGTTGGTATCCACACGACCTTAGGTGGCCGACCTAATCTCTAGTTTAGTCGGTCGACCGAATTAGTGGGCTGATCGACTAAGTTGACTCTCGTTCAAGTCGACTTATCGACTTGCTCCTCCTACATGACTTCCTCGGAATTGAGTTTTGAAAGTGGATTTAAGTACCCACTTGAGAGATAAGCATGGACACCTATTTTTATGACATTTGGAATTATTTTAGCCCTCATTCAAGATAGGTCAAACCAGGGTTGAAAATATGCACTTTTGTTGATTTTCTCAGAATTTAGATTTGAAAGTGGATTTAGGTACCCATTTGGGAGATAATCCTGGACACCTATTTTTCTGAGAGTTGGAGCTATTTTGGCCCTCGTTAAAGGTTAGTCAAACCAAGGTTGAAAACATCTAGTTTTGTCGACCTTCATGAAATTGAATTTTAAAGTAGATTTAGGTCTGTATTTCAGACATAAGCATGGATACCCATTTTTATGATATTTGGATACAAAGGTTGAAAACATGCACTTTGCTCAACTTTCTCGGAATTGTGTTTTGAAAGTGGATTTAGATATCCATTTGAGAGATATGCATGCACACCTATTTTTATGATATTTGGAGCTATTATGACCCTCGTTCAAGGTTGGTCAAACCAAGGTTGAAAATATTCACTTTTGTAGACTCTCTTGGAATTGAGTTTTTAAAGTGGATTTGGGTACTCATTTGAAAGATAAGCATGGAAACATATTTTTATGAGATTTGGATCGATTTTGGCCCTAGTTAAGGGTTGGTCAAACCAAGGTTGAAATTATCCACTCTTGTCAACTTTATCCAAATTGAAATTTTAAAGTAGATTTAGATAGACATTTGAGAGATAAGCATGGACACCTATATTTATGATATTTCAAGGTATTTTCGTGCTCGTTAAAGATAGGTCAAACCAAGGTTAAAAAGATGCACTTTTTTTGAGTTTCTTGAAATTGAGTTTAGAAAGTGGATTTAGGTTCTCGTTTGAGAGATAACATAGATGCCTATTTTAATGAAATTTGGATCTATTTTGGCCCTTGTTAATGGTTGGTAAAACCAAGGTTGAAATATGGACTTTTCTCAACTTTCTCGGAATTCAGTTTTGAAACTGGATTTATGTACCCATTTGAGAGATAAGCATGGACAACTATTTTTATGAGATTTGGAGCTATTTTGGGCCTCATTCAAGGTTGGTCAAACTAAGGTTGAAAATATGCACTTTTGTCAACTTTCTAGGAATTGAAATTTTGAATTAGATTTAGATACCCATTCGAGAGATAAGCATTGACGCCTATTTTTATGATATTTGGAGCTATTTTGGCCCTCGTTCAAGGTGTGTCAAACCAAGGTTTAAAAAATGCACTTTTGTCGAGTTTCTTGGAATTAAGTTTTTAAAGTGGATTAAGGTAACCATTTGAAAGATAGGCATGGACACCTATTTTTATGCGATTTTGAGCTACTTTCTCCCTTGTTCAAGGTTGGTTTAACCAAGATTGAAAATATGCACTTTTGTTGACTTTCTTGGAATTCAAATTTTAAAGTAGATTTAAAGACCCATTTGAGAGATAAGCATGGACACCAATTTTTAGGAGATTTGGAGCTATTTTGGCCCTCGTTCAAGGTCAGTCAAACCAAGGTTGAAAATATGCACTTTTCTCAACTTTCTCAGAATTGAGTTTTGAAAGGGGATTTAGGTACCCATTTGAGAGATAAGCACGGACACCTAATTTTATGATATTTGGAGCTATTTTGGCCATCATTCAAGGTTTGGTCAAACTAAGGTTTAAAGTATGCACTTTTGTCGGATTTCTTAGAATTGGGTTTGGAAAGTTGATTTAGGTACCCATTTGAGAGATAAGCATAGTAACCTATTTTAATGATATTTGAAGCTATTTTGGCCCTCGTTCAAGGTTGGTCAAACCAAGGTTTAAAATATGCACTTTTGTCAACTTTCTCGGAATTGAAATTCTAAAGTAGATTTAGATACCCATTTGAGAGATAAGCATGGACACATATGTTTATGAGATTTGGAGCTATTTTGCTGGTTGTTCAAGGTTGGTCAAACCAAGGTTGAAAATATGTTGTTTTGTCTACTTTCTCGCAATTGAAATTTGAAAGTGGATTTAGGTACCCATTTGAGAGATAAGCATGGACATCTTTTTGTATGATATTTGGAGCTATTTTGGCCCTCATTTAAGGTTAGTCCGACCATGGTTGAAAATATGCACTTTTGTTGGCTTTCTCAGAATTTGGTTTTGAAAGTGGATTTAGCTACAGATTTGAAAGATAACCATGGACACCTATTTTTATGAGATTTGGAGCTATTTTGGCCCTAGCTCAAATTTGGTTAAACAAAGGTTGAAAATATGCACTTTTGTCGATTTTCTCAGAATTTAGTTTTGAAAGTGGATGTAGGTACCCATTTGAGAGATCGGCATGGACACCTATTTTCGTGAGATTTGGAGTTATTTTGGCTTGCGTTCAAGGTTGGACAAACCAAGGTTGAAAATATGCACTTTTTTCGATTTTCTCTTAATTGAGTTTTGAAAGTGGATTTAGCTACCTATTTGAGAGATAAGCATGGACACCTATTTTTATGAGATTTGAAGCTATTTTGGCCTGCGTTCAAGGTTAGTCAAACCAAGGTTGAAAATATGCAATTTTGTCGACTTTCTAGGAATTGAGTTATGAAAGTCGAATTAGGTACCCATTTGAGAGATAAGCATGGACACCTATTTTTTTGCGTTTTCGACCTATTTTGGCCCGCGTTCAAGGTTGGTCAAATCAAGATTAAAAATATGCACTTTTCTCGAGTTTCTCAGGATAAGCATGGCTAGCTATTTTTATCAGATTTGGAGCTTATTTGGCCCTCGTTCAAAGTTGGTCAAACCAATGTTGAAATGTGTAGTTCTGAGAGATAAGCATGGACACCTATTTTTGTGATATTTGGAGGTATTTTGGCCCTCGTTCAAGTTTAGTTAAGCCAAAATTGAATACATGCACGTTTTTCAACTTTTTCGGAATTCAAATTTGAAAGTGGATTCAAGTACCCATTTGAAAGATAAGCATGGACACCTATTTTTATGAGATTTGGACCTATTTTTGCCGTCATTTAAGGTTGGTCAAACCAAGGTTGAAAATATCCGCTTTTGCTGACTTTCTTGAAATTGAAATTTGAAAGTGGATTTAGGTACCCATTTGACAGATAAACATGGAAACCTATTTTTATGATATTTGGTGTCATTTTGGGCCTAATTTAAGGTTTGTCAAACCAAGATTGAAAAGATGTACTTTTGGTTACTTTCTCAGAATTGAATTTTCAAAGTTGATTTAGATATCGATTTGAGAGATAAGCGAAAAAACCTATTTTTATGAGATTTGGAGATAATTTCTCCCTCATTCAAGGTTGGTCAAACCAAGGTTGAATATATGGAATTTTGTCGACTTTCTTGGAATTGAGTTTTGAAAGTGGATTTAGGTACCCATTTAAGAGATACACATGGGCACCTATTTTTATGAGATTTGGAGCTATTTTGGCCCTCATTCAAGGTTTATCAAACCAAGGTTGGAAATATGCACTTTTGTCGACTTTCTTGGAATTCAAATTATGGTAGATTTAGATATCCAATTGAGAAATAACCATGGACACCTATTTTTATGAGAATTGACGCTATTGTGTCCCTCGTTCAACATTGGTCAAACCAAGGTTGAAAATATGTACTTTTGTCGACTTTCTCGAAATTGAAATTTTAAAGTAGATTTAGATACCCATTTGAGAGAAAAGCATGGACAACTATTTTTATGAGATTTGGAGCTATTTTGGTACTCGTTCAAGGTTGTTGAAACCAAGGTTGAAAAGATGCACTTTTTTCAAGTTTCTCGGTATTGAGTTTTGAAATTAGATTCAGGTACCCATTTGAGAGATCAAGATGGACACCTATTTTTATAAGAATTGACCTATTTTCACCCACATTTAAGGAGGGTTAAACCTGGGTTGACAATATCCACTTTTGTCGACTTTCTTGGAATTAAAATTTGAAAGAGGATTTAGGTACTCATTTTAGAGATAAGCATGGACACCAAGGTTAAAAGGATGCACTTTTGTCGCCTTTCTCGGAATTGAAATTCTAAATATTTAGATACCCATTTGACAGATAAGCATGGACACCTACTTTTATGAGATTTGGAGAAATTTTTTCCTCATTCAGGGTTGGTCAAACCAAGGTTGAAAATATGCACTTTTGTCGACTTTCTCAAAATTGAAAGTTGAAAGTGGTTTTAGGTACCCATTTCAGAGATTAGGATGGACACCTATTTTTATGAGATTTAGAGTTATTTTGGCCTGCATTGAAGGTTGGTCAAACTAATGTTGAAAATATGCTCTTTTGTAAACTTTCTCGAAATTGAAATTTTAAAGTAGATTTAGATACTGATTTGAGAGATAAGCATCGACACCTAGTTTTATGAGATTTGGAGCTATTTTGGCCCTCATTTAAGGGTGGTCAAAATAGGTTGAAAATATGCACTTCTATCGACTTTCTTAGAGGAAATTTGAGGTCTAAAATGGGCCTCCTAAGGAAAATAATAAAATAATATTTATTCATTTTGGAGTAAGAAATAAAAAAAACTATTTTTTTTTCAGGTATTTCTTGTTTTTGGGGTAGCGAGGTCCATCAAAAGTATGTAGTGTGGGTACTCATTGGATGCAGCATTAAATTTCAAATCCAACGAGCCATCTCACTCAAAATTTGAGTAAACACACAGGGAGATATATTGAAATTACGAACAAAAAAATAGTATTTTTATGACAAATATGTCAAGTCAACCATTATGGTTGACTCATTTTATTGAATTCTATTATTTCTTCAATTCCAACTGACAATAATTTATTGTTGGCTCGTTTTCTTATAAGGCCCATTTCATATTCCAAATTTCCTCTAATGTTTCGACTTTCTCACAATTGAAATTTTAAAGTAGATTTAGATACATATTTGAGAGATGAGCATGCACACGCATTTTTATGAGATTTGGAGCTATTTTGGCCCTCATTAAAGGTTGGTCTACCCAAGGTTGAAAAGATGCACTTTTGTCGAATTTTTTGAAATTGAGTTTTGAAAGTGTATTTAGGTACCCATTTGGGAGATAAGCATGGAAACCTATTTTTATGGTATTCGGGACTATTTTGGCCCTCATTCAAGGTTGGTCAAGCCAAGGTTGAAAATATGCACTTTTGTCGACTTTCTTAGAATTCAAATTTGAAAGTGGATTTAGGTACAAATTTGAGAGATAAGCATAGACATTTTGATGACATTTGGAGCTATTTTGCCCCTCGTTCAAGGTTGGTAAAACCAAGGTTAAAAAAATGCACTTTTGTCGACTTTCTCAAAATTGAGTTTTGAAAGTGGATTTAGGTACCCATTTGAGAGATAAGCGTGGACACCTATTTTTATGAGATTTGGAGTTATTTTGGCCATCGTTCAAGGTTGGTCAAAAAAAGGTTTAAAATATGCACTTTTGTTGACTTTCTTGGAATTGAGTTTTTAAAGTGGACTTAGCTACCCATTTGAGAGATAAGCATAGACACCTATTTTTATCAAATTTGGTTCTATTTTGGCCCTCGTTTAAGGTTGGATATACCAAAGTTGAAAATATGCACTTTTTTCGACTCTCTCAAAATTTAGTTTTGAAAGTGCATTTTGGTACCCATTTGAGAGATAAGCACGGAAACCTATTTTTATGAGATTTGGAGCTATTTCAGACCCCATTCAAAGTTGGTCAAACAGAGGTTGAAAATATCCACTTTTGCCGACTTTCTCGAAATTGAAATTTTAAAGTATATTTAGATATACATTTGAGAGATAAGCATGGACACCTATTTTTATGAGATTTGGAGCGATTTTGGCCCGCGTTAAAGGTTGGTCAAACCAAGGTTGAAAAGATGCACTTTTGTCTACTTTCTTGAAATTGAGTTTTGAAAGTGGATTTAAGTACCCATTTGAGAATTAAGCATGGAAACTATTTTTTATGAGATTTGGAGCTATTTTGTACCTCGTTCAAGGTTGCTCAAACAAAGGTTGAAAATATGCACATTTGTCGACTTTCTCAGAATTGAGTTTCGAAAGTGGATTTAGGTACGCATTTGAGAGATAAGCATGTACACCTATTTTTATGAGATTTGGACCTATTTTTCCTTCATTTAAGGTTGGTAAAACCAAGGTTTAAATATCCACTTTTGTCGACTTTCTCGGAATTGAAATTTGAAAGTGGATTTAGCTACCCATTTGAAAGTGCATTTAGCTACCCACTCGACTTTCTCATAATTGAGTTTTGAGATAAGATTTAGGTACCCATTTGAGAGATAAGCATGGACACCTATTTTTATGATATTTTGAGTTACTTTGTCCCTTGTTCAAGGTTGCTCAAACCAAGGTTGAAAAGATGCACTTTTTTGGACTTTCTCAAAATTGAGTTTTGATAGTGGGCTTACATACCCATTTGAGAGATAAGGATGAACACCTATTTTTATGATATTTTGAGCTATTTTGGCACTTGTTCAAGGTTGGTCAATCCAAGGTTGAAAATATGCATGTTTTTCCACTTTCTCGAAATCAAAATTTGAAAGTTGATGTAGGTAACCATTTGACAGATAATGATGGACACCTATTTTTATGATATTTGGAGCTATTTTGGCTCTCGTTCAAGGTTGGTTAAACCAGTAAGTTAAAATATGCACCTCTGTCGACATTCTCAAAATTGAAATTTTAAAGTATATTTAGATACCTAATTGAGAGATAAGCATCAACACATATTTTTCAAACAAAGGTTGAAAATATGCACTTTTGTCGACTTTCTTGGAATTGAGTTTTGAAAGTGGATTTAGGTACCCATTTGAGAGATAAGAATGGAGACATGGTTTTATGAGATTTGGGGCTATTATGACCCGCGTTCAAGGTTGTTCAAACCAAGGTTTAAGATATGCACTTTTGTCCACTTTCTCGAAATTGAGTTTTTAAAGTGGATTTAGATACCCATTTGAGACATAAGCATTGACCCCTATTTTTATGATATTTGGAGATATATTGGTCTTCGTTCAAGATTGGACTAACCAAGATTGAAAAGAAACACTTTTGTCGACTTTCTCAGAATTGAGTTTTGAAAGTGGCTTTAGGTACCCGTTTGAGAGATGAGCACGGACACCTATTTTCATGAGATTTGGAGCTATTTTGGCCCTTGTTCAAGGTTTGTCAAACCAAAGGTTAAACAGTTGCACTTTTTTCGAATTTCTCAGAATTAAGTTTTGAAAGTTGATTTAGGTGCCCATTTGAGAGAAAAGCATGCACAACTATTTTTATGAGATTAGGAGCTAGTTTGGCCCTCATTCAAGGTTGAAAATATGCACTTTTGCCGACTTTCTCAGAATTGAGTTTTGAAAGTCGATTTAGGTACCCATTTAAGAGATAAGTATGGACACCTATTTTTATGTGATTTGGAGCGATTTTGATTCTCGTTTAAGGTTGGTCAAACCAATGTTAAAAATATACACTTTTGTCAACTTTCTTGGAACTGAGACTGAGGTACCCATTTGAGAGACAATCATGGAAACCTATTTTTATGAGATTTGGAGCTATTTTGGCCCTCATTCAAGGTTGGTCAAGCCAAGGTTTAAAATATGGACTTTTGTCGACTTTCTTGGAATTAGGTTTTGGGAGTGGATTTAGGTGCCCATTTGAAAGATAAGCATGGACATGTATTTTTATGATATTTGGAGCTATTTTGGCCCTCGTTCAAGGTTGGTCAAACCAATGTTTAAAGTATGCAATTTTGTCGACTTTCTCGGAATTGAAATTTTAAAGTAGATTTAGATACCCATTTGAGAGATAAGCACAAACACCTATTTTTATGATATTTGGAGCTATTTTGGCCCTCGTTCGAGGTTGGACAAACCAAAGTTAAAAAATGCACTTTTGACGACTTTCTCCGAATTGAATTTTGAAAGTGGATTTAGCTACCCATTTGAGAAATAAGCATGTACACCTATTTTTATGAGATTTGGAGCTATTTTGGCCCTCGTTCAAGGTTGGTCAAACCAAGGTTTAAAAAATGGACTTTTGTCGACTTTCTTGGAATTGAAATTCTAAAGTAGATTTAGATACTCATTTGAGAGATAAGCATGGACACCTATTTTTATGAGATTTGGAGCTAATTTGGCCCTCATTCAAGGTCAAGCCAAGGTTCAAAGGATGCACTTTTATCGAATTTCTCATAAATGAGTTTTGAAAGTGGATTTAGGTACTCGTTTGAGAGATATGCGAGGACACCTATTTGTATGAGATTTTAATGTATTTTAGCCCTCATTCAAGTTTGGTCAAACCAACGTTTAAAATATGCACTTTTGTCGACTTTCTTAGAGCTGAGTTCTGAAAGTGGATTTAGTTACCGATTTGAGAGATAAGTGTGGACACCTATTTTTATGGGATTTGGATCTATTCCGGTCCTTGTTCAAGGTTGGTTAAACCAAGGTTGAAAATATGCACTTTTATTGAATTTCTTGGAACTGAGTTTTGAAAGTGGATTGAGGTACCCATTTCAGAGATAAGCATGGACACCTATTTTTATGAGATTTGGAGCTATTTTGGCCCTCGTTGAAGGTTGGTCAAACCAAGGTTGAAAATATGCACTTTTGTTGAATTTCTCGGAATTGAGTTTTGAAAGTCGATTCAGGTACCCATTTGAGAGATAAGAATGAAAACCTATTTTTATGAGATTTGGAGCTATTTTGGCCCTTGTTCAAGGTTGGTCAAACCAAGGTTGAAAATATGCACTTTTGTTGACTTTCTCAGAATTGAGCTCTGAAAGTGGATTTAGGTAACCATTTGAGAGATAAGCATGGACACCTATTTTTATGAGATTTGGAGTTATTTTGGCCCTCATTCAAGGTTGGTCTATTCAAGGTTGAAAATATGTACTTTTGTCGACTTTCTCATCATTTAAAATTTAAAGAATATTTAGATACCCATTTGAGAGATAAGCATGGAAGCCTATCTTTATGAGATTTAGAGCTATTTTGGCTCTTGTTCAAGGTTGGTCAAACCAATGATGAAAATATGCACTTTTGTCGACTTTATTGGAATTGAGTTTTAAAAGTAGATTTAGGTACCCATTTGAGAGATAAATATGGACACCTATTTTTATGAGCTTTTGAGTTATTTTGGGTATCGTTCGAGGTTGGTCAAACCAAGGATGAAAATATGCACTTTTTTTCACTTTCTTGGATTTTAAATTTGAAAGTGGATTTAGGGAACCATTTGTGAGATAAGCATGGACACCTATTTTTATGAGATTTGGAGTTACTTTGGCTATCGTTAAAGGTTTCTCAAACCAAGGTTGAAAATATCCACTTTTCTCGACATTATTAGAATTGAAATTTTAAAGTGGATTTGAGTACCCATTTGAGAGATAATTATGTATGCCTATTTTTATGAGATTTGGTCAAACCAAGGTTTGAAAGATGCACTTTTGTCGACTTTCTCGTAATTGAGTTTTTAAAGTGGATTTAGGTACCCATTTGAGAGATAAGCATGGACGCCTATTTTTACGAGACTTGGAGCTATTTTGGCCCTCATTGAAGGTTTCTCAAACCAAGGTTGAAAATATCCACTTTTCTTGACATTATCAGAAATGAAATTTTAAAGTGGATTTAAGTACCCATTTGAGAGATAATTATGTGCACCTATTTTTATGAGATTTGGTCAAACCAAGGTTTAAAAGATGCACTTTTGTTGACTTTCTCGTAATTGAGTTTAGAAAGTGGATTTATGCACCCATTTGGTAGATAAGCATGGACACCTATTTTTATGAGATTTGGATATATTTTGGCCCTCGTTCAAGGTTGGTCAAACTAAGGTTGAAAAGATGCACTTTTGTCGAGTTTCTTAGAATTGAGTTTTTAAACTGGATTAAAGTATCGATTTGAGAGATAACCATGGACACATATTTTTATGAGATTTGGATCTATTTTGGCCCTCATTAAAGGTTCGTCAAACCAAGGTTGAAAAGCTGCACTTATGTTGACTTTCTTACAATTGAGTTCTGAAAGTTGATTTAGGTACCCATTTGAGAGATAAGCATGGAAACCTATTTTCATTAGCTTTGGAACTATTTTGGCACTCGTTCAAGGTTTATCAAACCATGGTTCAAAATATCCACTTTTGTCGCCTTTCTCGGAATTGAAATTTAAAAGTTTATTTAGGTACCCATTTGAGAGATAGGTGTGGACACCTATTTTTATGAGATTTGGAGATATTGTTTCCCTAGTTCGAGATTGAAAATATGCACTTTTGTCAATTTTCTCGGAATTGAAATTTTAAAGTAGATTTAGATACCCATTTGAGAGATAAACATGGAAACCTATTTTTATGAGTTTTGGAGATATTTTGGCCCTCGTTAAAGGTTGGTCAAACCATAGTTGAAAACATGCACTTTTGTCAAGTTTCTCGGAATTGTGTTTTGAAAGTGGATCTACGTACCCTTTTGAGAGGTAAGGATGGACACATATTCTTATGAGATTTGGAGCTATTTTGGGACTCGTTCAAGGTTGGTCAACCCAAGGTTGAAAATTATGCACTTTTGTCGACTTTCTCGAAATTTTGTTTTGAAAGTGGATTTACGTACCTATTTGAGAGGTAAGTATGGACACATATTTTTATGATATTTGGAGCTATTTTGGGCCTCGTTCAAGGTTGGTCAAACCAAGGTTAAAATTATGCACTTTTATTGACTTTCTCAGAATTGAAATTTTGAAGTAGATTTATATACCCATTTGAGAGATAAGCATGGAAACCTATTTTTCTTAGATTTGGAGCTATTTTGGCCCGAGTTTAAGGTTGGTCAAACCAATGTTGAAAATATTTACTTTTGTTGACTTTCTCGAAATTGAAATTTTAAAGTAGATTTAGATACCCATTTGGGAGATAAGTCTCGACACCTCTTTTTATAAGATTAATAACTATTTTGGCCATTGTTTAAGTGGAATTAGTTACCCATTTAGTTAACCATTTAGGTACGCAAATCTCGGAATTGAGTTTTGAAAGTGGATTTAAGTACCCATTTGAGTGATAAGCATGGACACCTATTTTTATGATATGTGGAGCTATTTTAGCCCTCGTTTAAGGTTTATCAAACCAACGTTGAAAAGATGCAATTTTGTTGACTATCTCGGAATTTAGTTTTCAAAGTGGTTTTAGGTACCTAGTTGAGAGATAAGAGCGAGCACCTATTTTTATGAGATTTGGAGCTATTTTGGCCCTTGTTCAAGGTTGAAAATATCCACTTTTGTCGACTTTCTCAGAATTGAAATTTGAAAGTTTATTTAGACACCCATTTGAGAGATGAGGATGGGCACGTATTTTTATGAGATTTTGAGCTATTTTGGCCCTCGTTCAAGGTTGGTCAAACCAAGGTTTAAAATATCCACTTTTGTTGACTTTCTTAGAATTGAAATTTGAAAGTTGATTTAGGTACCCATTTGAGAGATAAGGATGGACACCTATTTTTATGAGATTTGGAGCTATTTTGGCCCTTGTTCAAGGTTGGTCAAATCAAGTTTGAAAATGGGCACTTTTCCAGTTTGTAAGTTTCTACGGTGAGTTATGTTGAAGTAAGGTTTTTTCAAAAATTCTGCAGTAGGCATTTTTAAGTCAACATTTCAATTCCGAATCGGGAACCATCATCAAGACAAGTATCTCAAGCAGCAGCTATAAAAAACTAAGTAGCAATCCAATTTCTAAAATCCTGAGAGAAGTCAAGAAGATCATCAAAGGATCTAGTGTTGATGATAAAAATAAGAAGCTTCTCTTTCCAACAGGAGAAATCACCCCAAGAATTTATGGTTTACCCAATGTTCATAAATATGGGGTTCCCCTAAGACCAATCTTTAATACAATTGGTTCCCCCACCTACGAGCTTGCGAAATTTGTAGCCAAATGGTTAGGTCCTCCTGTTGGACACACGGAGTCCTTCATTAAAGACTCAAGCGACTTCGTTGGAATAGAAAATTGACCCCAATGACATCATGGTGAGATTTGATGTCGTGAGTCTATTTACCAAGATCCCATTAAATGAAGCCATTGAAGTCATTCATGAGGTCACTGACCCAGAGACAGCTAAATTCACAGAAATTTGTCTCCGCTCCACATTCTTCAGTTTCCAAGGGGAATTCTACGAACAAACCAGTGGAGTAGCAATGGGGTCTCCCCTCTCACCCATTGTCACCAATATTTTCATGGAGAAGTTTTAAAAGAAGGCGCTTGAATCCTATCGCTTGAAACCTAAATTATGGAAAAGATATGTGGATGACACTAATGTCATTTGGCATTTTGAAGAATAAGAACTTAACAAATTCTTTCAATTTCTTAACAACCAATCTGCTGACATTAAGTTCACTATGGAAGTGGAAAAGGATGAAAGCATCCCCTTCCTTGATGTCTTAATCTACAAGAGACTCGATGGTTCCCTGGGACAGAAGGTCTTCAGAAAGAAAACCCATACTAATAGTGACCTCATTGCAGACTCTCACCATCATTCGGCACAGAAACTAGGAATCATCAATACCCTAGCTATAAGTGCCTCTAGGATTTGGGATGTTGTACATCTAAAGGAAGAACAAGGTAACCTTGTTAAAGTTTTCAAAAACATTGGTTACAAAGAAAATGACATTAGGAGAACCTTTAGGAACCCCTTAGGCAAACCAACCCCCCCCCCCCAACGCAATGACAAAAAGACGCCTCCCTTACATTCAAGGCATCATGGATAAGGTTGCCAAAATCTTAAAAAAGAAAGAAATCCTTACATCCTTTAAACCTCTAGAAACCATTAGGAAAAAAATGAGGAATGTTAAAGACAAGGTGGATGAGCATCAAGAAAAAGGTGTCTATAAGGTCACATGTTCTTGTGGCCTTAAGTACATTGTGGAAACTGGTTGGTCTCTCAAGGTTAGATTAAAGGAACATGGGCCCGACATCCGCAACCAGGGTATCTGCACCTCTGCCTGGGCGGAACACTCGGAGAGTTCTATAAATCATATATGTCTTGAATATTCCTCATTGCTTGCAAAAGAAAACCACTACTTTAAAAGAAGATTCAGAGAAGCCCTAGAAATCGTCAAACACCCTAATAACCTTAATAGGGATGGTGGTTTTGAAGTCAGCAAGAATTGGGTCCCCCTTATCAAATGTCAAAACAAGTCCAAATTGTATAGGTTCTAACCTATCTTAATTAAAAAATCCTAATATTAAAAACAAAAAACCCTAATCTAAAAACTTTAATAAAAAACTTTATTTTATGAACTTTAATTATAAAACTTTAATTATATAAAAACTTTATTAATATTAATAATAATTATAAACTTTGAATTTAAAAACTTTTTGAACCTTAATCTTCAAACTTTAATTAAATAATTTTTGTACTTTTAAAAAAAACTATAATAGTTTTAAAATTTTTGAAGCTTTAATATAATTTTTAAAACTATATCTTTTTAGAAAAGCTAAGAGACTTTTTTTAAAACTTTTGATAACTATTAAGCTATTGTTATTTAGAACTTTGTAAAGTTATTCTCAGAATAAATTGATTCAATTTTTTTTTTTTAAATTAAAATATTTTAAATATTATTAAAAATTAAAAAATTAAAAATAAATTTTTTTAATACTCTACTTAAACCGAGGATCAGTCGGGGAACTTTAATTAATAATTTTGGTAACCTCACGAAAAAAAGATTATTTATTACTCTAGAGCTACAGCTAATCCAACTGACTACTTGTCCTGATGATGGTTCCTTATTCGGAATTGAAACGTCGACTTAAAATTGACTATTGTGGAATTTCGGAGAAAAACCCTACTTCAATGGGCACTTTTGTTGACTTTCTTGGAATTGACTTTTGAAAGTGGATTTAGGAACCCATTTGAGAGATACGAATGGACACCTATTTTTGTGAAATTTGGAGCTATTTTGGCCATCATTCAAGTTTGGTCAAACCAAGTTTGAAAATATCTACTTATGTCGACTTTCTTGGAATTGAGTTTTGAAAGTGGATTTAGGTACTGATTTGAGAGATAAGCATGGACACCTTTTTTATGAGATTTAGAGCTATTTTGGCCCTCTTTCAAGGTAAGTCAAACCAAGGCTGAAAATATGCACATTTGTTGACTTTCTGGAAATTGAAATTTTAAAGTAGATTTAGATACCCATTTGAGAGATAAATATGGACTCCTTATTTTTATGAGATTTGGAGCTATTTTGTCCCTCGTTTAAGGTTGGTCAAACCAATGTTAAAAATATGCACTTTTCTCGGCTTTCCCAGAATTTAAATTTAAAGTAGATTTAGATACCCATTTGAGAGATAAGCATCAACACCTATTTTGATGAGATTAATAGCTATTTTTTCCCTAGTTGAAGGTTGGTAAAACAAATGTTGAAAAGATGCACTTTTGTTGACTTTCTCGGAATTGAGTTTTGAAAGCGGATTTAGGTACCCTTTGAGAGATAAGCATGGACACCTATTTTTATGAGATTTGGAGCTATTTTGGCCCTTGTTTAAGATTGGTAAAGCAAAGGTTGAAAATATGTACTTTTGTCGACTTTCTCAAAATTACATTTCGAAAGCGGATTTAGGTACCCATTTGAGAGATAAGCATGGACACCTATTTTTATGAGATTTGGAGCTATTTTGTCCCGCGTTAAAGGTTGGTCAAACAAAGGTTGAAAATATGCACTTTTGTCAACTTTCTCAGAATTGAATTTTTAAAGTAGATTTAGATATCGATTTGAGAGATAAGCATGGACACCTATTTTTTTGATATCTGGAGCTATTTCGGTCCGCATTCAAGGTTGGTCAAAAAACCGTTGGAAAGATGCACTTTTGTCGACTTTCTCAAAATTGAGTTTTAAAAGTAGATTTATGTACCCATTTTAGAGATAAGCATGGACACCTATTTTTATGATATTTGGAGCTATTTTATCTCTCGTTCAAGGTTGGTCAAACCAAGGTTGAAAATATGCACTTTTGTCGGCTTTCTCGGAATTGAAACTTGAAAGTCGGTTTAGATACCCATTTGAGATATAAACATGGACACCTATTTTTATGAGATTTGGAGCTATTTTGGCCATTGTTCAAGGTTTCTCAAACCAAGCTTGAAAATATCCACTTTATTTGACATTCTTGAAATTGAAATTTTGAAGTGGATTTAGGTACCCATATGACGGATAATCATGTACACTTATTTTTATGATATTTAGAGTTATTTCTGCCCTTGTTCAAGGTTTGTCAAACCAAGGTTGAAAAGATGCACTTTTCTCGACTTTCTCGTAATTGAGTTTTGAAAGTGCATTTAGGTACCCATTTGAGACATAAGCATGGACACCTATTTTTTTGAGATTTGGACCTATGTTGGTCCTCGGTCAAGGTTGGTCAAACCAAGGCTCAAAATATGCACTTTTATCAAATTTATCAGAATTGAAATTTTAAAGTAGATTTAGATACCCATTTGAGAGATAAGCATGGACACCTATTTTTATGAGATTTTGAGCTATCTTGGCCCTCATTCAAGGTTGGTCAAACCAGGGTTGAAAATATCCACTTTAGTTGACTTTCTCAGAATTCAAATTTGAAAGTGAATTTGGGTACTCATTTGAGAGATATGCATGGACACATATTTTTATGAGATTTGGAGCTATTTTGGCCCTTGTTCAAGGTTAGTGAAACCCAGGATGAAAGTATCCACTTTTGTCGACTTTCTTAGAATTAAAATTTTAAAGGAGATTTAGATACCCATTTGAGAGATCGGCATGGACACCTATTTTTATGAGGTTTGGAGCTTTTTTGGCCCTTGTTTAAGGTTGGTGAAACCAATGTTTAAAAGATGAACTTTTGTCGACTTTCTCGGAATTGAGTTTTGAAACTAGATTTAGGTACCCATTTGAGAGATAAGCATTGACACTTATTTTTTAGGTTTGGGGCTATTTTGGCCTTCAATAAAGGTTAGCCAAACCAAGGTGTAAAATATGCACTTTTATGGATTTTCTCTGAATTGAGTTTTGAAAGTGGATTTAGGGACTCATTTGAGCGATAAGCATGGACGCCTATTTTTTATGATATTTGGAGCTATTTTGGCCCTCATTCAAGGGTGGTTAGACCAATATTGAAAAGATGCACTTTTTTCGACATTCTTTGAATTGAGGTTTGAAAGTGGATTTAGGTACCCATTTGAGAGATAAGCATGGTCACCTATTTTTATGATATTTGTAGCTATTTTGGCCCTCAGTTAAGGTAAGTCAAACCATGGTTGAAAATATGATTTTTTTTAAACTTTCTCGGAATTGAAATTTGAAAGTGGATTTAGGTACCCATTTGAGACATAAGCATGGACACCTATTTTAATGAGATTTGGATTTATTTTGGCCCTCATTCAAGGTTGACAATATCCACTTTTGTCGACTTTCTCGGAGTTGAAATTTCAAAGTGGATTTAGGTACCCATTTGAGAGATAAGCATGGAGACCTATTTTTATGAGATTTGGAGCTATTTTGGCCCTCATTCAAGGTTGGTCAAAGCAAGGTTGAAAAGATGCACTTTTGTCGACTTTCTCGGAATTGAGTTTTGAAAGTGGATTTAGGTACCCATTTGAGAGACAAGCATGGATTCCTATTTTTATGAGATTTGGAGCTATTTTGGCCCTCGTTCAAGGTTGGTCAAACAAAGGTTGAAAATATGCACTTATGTCGACTTTCTCATAATTTCGTTTTGAAAATGGATTTAGGTACCCGTTTGAGAGATAAGCATGGATACCTATTTTTACAACATTTGGGGCCATTTTGGCTCTCGTTCAAGGTTGGTCAAACTAAGGATGAAAGTATGCACATTTGTCGACTTTCTCGAAATTGAAATTTTAAAGTAGATTTAGATACGCATTTGAGAGATAAGCATGGACACCTACTTTTATGAGAATTGAAGCTATTTTGGCCTGCGTTCAATGCTGTTCAAATCAAGGTTTAAAATATGCAATTTTGTCAACTTTCGTAGAACTAAAATTTTAAAGTGGATCTACGTACCCATTTGAGAATTAAGCATCGTCACCTATATTGATGAGATTAAGAGCTATTCTGGCCCTCGTTGAAGGTTGAAAAGATGCACTTTTTTCGATTTTCTCAGAATTGAGTTTTGAAAGCAGATTTAGGTACCCATTTGGGATATAAGCATGGATACCTATTTTTATGAGATTTGGAGCTATTTTGGTCCTCGTTCAAGTTGGTCAGAATAAGGTTGAAAATATGCATTTTTGTCGACTTTCTCGAAATTACAATTTGAAAGTGGATTTAGGTATCCATTTGAGAGATAAGCATCGACTTTTTTTATGAGATTTGTAGCTATTTTGGCCATCGTTCAAGGTCGGTCAAACCAAGGTTCAAAATATGCACTTTTGCCGACTTTCTCAGAATTAAAATTTAAATGTGGATTTGGGTACTCATTTGAGAGATAAGCACGGACACCTATTTTTATGAGATTTGAAGCTATTTTGGCCCTCATTCAAGGTTGGACAAACAAAGGTTTATTATATTCATTTTTTCGACTTTCTCGCACTTAAAATTTTAAAGTGGGTTTAGGTACCCATTTTAGAGATAAGCATCGCCACCTATTTTTATGAGATTTGGAGCTGTTTTGGCCCTCGTTCAAGGTTGGTCAAACATAAGTTTAAAAGGTGCACTTTTTTCGACTTTCTCGGAATTGAGTTTTGAAAGTGGATTTATATATCCATTTGAGAGATAAGCATGGACACCTATTGTTATGGCATTTGGAGCTATTTTGGCCGTCTTTTAAGGTTGGTTAAACCAAGGTTGAAAATATGCACTTCTGTCGACTTTCTCACAATTGAAATTTGAAAGTGGATTTAAGTACCCATTTGAGAGATAAGAATGGACACCTATTTTTATAAGATTTCAAGCTATTTTGGCCCTCATTCAAGGTTGCTCAAACTAAGGTTGAAAATATGCACTTTTGTTGACTCTCTCAGAATTGAAATTTGAAAGTGGACTTAGGTTCCCATTTGAGAGATAACATGGACATCTATTTTTATGAGATATGGAACTATTTTGGCCTACCTTAAAGGATGGTCAGACCAAGGTTGAAAATATCCATTTTTTTAGACTTTCTCAGAATTGAAATTTGAAAGTGGATTTAGGTACCCATTTGAGAGATAATCATGTACACCTATTTTTATGATATTTGGAGCTATTTTGGCCGTTGTTAAGGGTTGGTCAAACCAAGGTTCAAATGATGCACTTTTTTCGACATTCTTGGAATTGAGTTTTGAAAGTGGATTTAGGTACCCATTTGAGAGGTAAGCATAAAAGCCTATTTTTATGAGATTTGGAGCTATTTTCAACCTCGTTCAAGGTTGGTCAAACCAAGGTTGAAAATATGCACTTTTATTGACTTTCTTGGAACTGAGTTTTGAAAGTGGATTGAGGTACCCGTTTGAGAGATAAGCATGGACACCTATTTTTATTACACTTGGAGCTATTTTGGCCATCGTTCAATGTTGGTCAAACCAATGTTGAAAATATGCACTTTTGTCGACTTTCTCGGAATTCAGTTTTGAAAGTGGATTTAGGTACCCATTTGAGAAATAAGTAGGAACACCTATTTTTATGATATTTGAAGCTATTTTGGTGCTCGTTAAAGATTGGTCAAACAATGGTTAAAAATGTGCACTTTTGTCGACAGTCTTAGAATTGAAATTTTAAAGTAGATTTAGGTACCCAATTGAGAGATAAGCATGGGTAACTATTTTTATGAGATGTGGAGCTATTTTGGCTCTCGTCCAAGGTTGGTGTAACCAAGTTTGAAAATATACACTTTTTTCAACTTTCTCGTAGTTGAGTTTTCAAAGTGGACTTAGGTACTGATTTGAGAGATAAGCATGGACACCTATTTTTATGAGATTTCGAGCTATTTTGGCCCTCGCTCAAGGTTGGTCAAACCAAGGTTGAAAATATGCACTTTTGTCGACTTTCTTGGAATTGAGATTTTAAAGTAGATTTAGATACCCATTTGAGAGATAAGCATGGACACCTATTTTTATGAGATTTCGAGCTATTTTGGCCCTCGCTCAAGGTTGGTCAAACCAAGGTTGAAAATATGCACTTTTGTCGACTTTCTTGGAATTGAGATTTTAAAGTAGATTTAGATACCCATTTGAGAGATAAGCATGGACACCTATTTTTATGAGATTTCGAGCTATTTTGGCCCTCGCTCAAGGTTGGTCAAACCAAGGTTGAAAATATGCACTTTTGTCGACTTTCTTGGAATTGAGATTTTAAAGTAGATTTAGATACCCATTTGAGAGATAAGCATGGACACCTATTTTTATGAGATTTCGAGCTATTTTGGCCCTCGCTCAAGGTTGGTCAAACCAAGGTTGAAAATATGCACTTTTGTCGACTTTCTTGGAATTGAGATTTTAAAGTAGATTTAGATACCCATTTGAGAGATAAGCATGGACACCTATTTTTATGAGATTTCGAGCTATTTTGGCCCTCGCTCAAGGTTGGTCAAACCAAGGTTGAAAATATGCACTTTTGTCGACTTTCTTGGAATTGAGATTTTAAAGTAGATTTAGATACCCATTTGAGAGATAAGCATGGACACCTATTTTTATGAGATTTCGAGCTATTTTGGCCCTCGCTCAAGGTTGGTCAAACCAAGGTTGAAAATATGCACTTTTGTCGACTTTCTTGGAATTGAGATTTTAAAGTAGATTTAGATACCCATTTGAGAGATAAGCATGGACACCTATTTTTATGAGATTTCGAGCTATTTTGGCCCTCGCTCAAGGTTGGTCAAACCAAGGTTGAAAATATGCACTTTTGTCGACTTTCTTGGAATTGAGATTTTAAAGTAGATTTAGATACCCATTTGAGAGATAAGCATGGACACCTATTTTTATGAGATTTCGAGCTATTTTGGCCCTCGCTCAAGGTTGGTCAAACCAAGGTTGAAAATATGCACTTTTGTCGACTTTCTTGGAATTGAGATTTTAAAGTAGATTTAGATACCCATTTGAGAGATAAGCATGGACACCTATTTTTATGAGATTTCGAGCTATTTTGGCCCTCGCTCAAGGTTGGTCAAACCAAGGTTGAAAATATGCACTTTTGTCGACTTTCTTGGAATTGAGATTTTAAAGTAGATTTAGATACCCATTTGAGAGATAAGCATGGACACCTATTTTTATGAGATTTCGAGCTATTTTGGCCCTCGCTCAAGGTTGGTCAAACCAAGGTTGAAAATATGCACTTTTGTCGACTTTCTTGGAATTGAGATTTTAAAGTAGATTTAGATACCCATTTGAGAGATAAGCATGGACACCTATTTTTATGAGATTTCGAGCTATTTTGGCCCTCGCTCAAGGTTGGTCAAACCAAGGTTGAAAATATGCACTTTTGTCGACTTTCTTGGAATTGAGATTTTAAAGTAGATTTAGATACCCATTTGAGAGATAAGCATGGACACCTATTTTTATGAGATTTCGAGCTATTTTGGCCCTCGCTCAAGGTTGGTCAAACCAAGGTTGAAAATATGCACTTTTGTCGACTTTCTTGGAATTGAGATTTTAAAGTAGATTTAGATACCCATTTGAGAGATAAGCATGGACACCTATTTTTATGAGATTTCGAGCTATTTTGGCCCTCGCTCAAGGTTGGTCAAACCAAGGTTGAAAATATGCACTTTTGTCGACTTTCTTGGAATTGAGATTTTAAAGTAGATTTAGATACCCATTTGAGAGATAAGCATGGACACCTATTTTTATGAGATTTCGAGCTATTTTGGCCCTCGCTCAAGGTTGGTCAAACCAAGGTTGAAAATATGCACTTTTGTCGACTTTCTTGGAATTGAGATTTTAAAGTAGATTTAGATACCCATTTGAGAGATAAGCATGGACACCTATTTTTATGAGATTTCGAGCTATTTTGGCCCTCGCTCAAGGTTGGTCAAACCAAGGTTGAAAATATGCACTTTTGTCGACTTTCTTGGAATTGAGATTTTAAAGTAGATTTAGATACCCATTTGAGAGATAAGCATGGACACCTATTTTTATGAGATTTCGAGCTATTTTGGCCCTCGCTCAAGGTTGGTCAAACCAAGGTTGAAAATATGCACTTTTGTCGACTTTCTTGGAATTGAGATTTTAAAGTAGATTTAGATACCCATTTGAGAGATAAGCATGGACACCTATTTTTATGAGATTTCGAGCTATTTTGGCCCTCGCTCAAGGTTGGTCAAACCAAGGTTGAAAATATGCACTTTTGTCGACTTTCTTGGAATTGAGATTTTAAAGTAGATTTAGATACCCATTTGAGAGATAAGCATGGACACCTATTTTTATGAGATTTCGAGCTATTTTGGCCCTCGCTCAAGGTTGGTCAAACCAAGGTTGAAAATATGCACTTTTGTAAACATTCTCATAAATGAGTTTTGAATGTGGAGTTAGGTACCGATTTGAAAGATAAGTATGGAAACCTATTTTTATGAGATTTGGAGCTATTTTGGCCCTCGTTCAAGGTTGGTCAAACCAAGTTTGAAAATATGCACTTTTGTCGACTTTCTTGGAATTGAAATTTTAAAGTAGATCTGGATACCCATTCAAGAGATAAGCATTGACACCTATTTTTATGATATTTGGAGTTTGTTTGGACCTCGTTCAAGGTTGGATATGCACTTTTGTCGACTTTCTCGGAATTAAAAATTTAGATTAGATTTAGATACCCATTTGCGGGATAAGCATGGACACCTATTTTTATGAGATTTGGAGCTATTTTGGCCCTCATTCAAGTTTGGTCAAACCAACGTTGAAAAGATGCTCTTTTGTCGACTTTCTCGGAATTGAGTTTTGAAACTGGATTTAGGTACCCATTTGAGAGATACGCATGGATACCTATTTTTATGAGAGTCAGAGATATTTTATCCCTCGTTCAAGGTTGGTCAAACAAGGGTTGGAAATATGCACTTTTGTTGACTTTCTCGTAATTGAGTTTTGAAAGTGGATTTAAATACCCATTGGATATATAAGCATGGACACCTATTTTTATGAGATTTGGAACTATTTTGGCCCTCTTTCAAGATTGGTCAAACTAAGGTTGAAAATATGCAGTTTTGTCGACTTTCTCAAAATTGAGTTTTGAAAGTTTATTTAGGTACTAAATTGAGAGATAAGCATGGAAACCTATTTTTACGAGATTTGGAGCTATTTTGGCCCTCTTTCAAGGTTGGTCAAACCAAGTTTGAAAATATGCATTTTTGTCGACTTTCTTGGAATTGAAATTTTAAAGTAGATTTGGATACCCATTCAAGAGATAAGCATTGACGCCTATTTTTATGATATTTGGAGTTAGTTTGGCCCTCGTTCAAGGTTGGATATGCACTTTTGTCGACTTTCTCGAAATTAAAAATTTAAATTAGATTTAGTTACCCATTTGCGGGATAAGCATGGACACCTATTTTTATGAGATTTGGACCTATTTTTTCTCTCTACCAAGTTTGGTCAAACCAAGGTTGAAAATCTACACTTTTGTCAAGTTTCTCGCAATGGAAATTTTGAGGTAGAATTAGATGCCCATTTGAGAGATACGCATGGACACATCTTTTTATGAGATTTGGAGCTATTTTGGCCTTCATTCAAGGTTGGTCAAACCAAGGTTGAAAATATGCACTTTTTTGGACTTTCTTAGAATTTAAATTTGAAAGTCGATTTAGGTACCCATTTGAGAGATAAGCATGGACACTTATTTTTATGAGATTTGGAGCTAGTTTGGCCCTCGTTTAAGGTTGGTCAAACCAAGGTTGAAAATATGCAGTTTTGTCGACTTTCTCGGCATTGAGTTTTGAAAGGGATTTAGGTACCCATTTAAGAGATAAGCATGGACATCTATATATATGAGATTTGGACCTATTTTTTCCTTCATTCCAGGTTTGTCAAACCAAGGTTGAAAATATGCACTTTTGTTGACTTTCTTGAAATTGAGTTTTGAAAGTTGATTTAGGTACCTGTTTGAGGGATAAATATGGACACCTGTTTTTATGAGATTTGGAGCTATATTGGTCCACGTTCAAGGTTGTTCAAACCAAGGTTAAAATATGCACTTTTGTGGACTTTCTCAAAACTGAGTTTTGAAATAGGATTTAGGAACCCATTTGAGAGATAAACATGGACACCTATTTTTATGATATTGGAGCTATTTTGGCTCTCGTTCAAGGTTGGTCAAACAAACGTTAAAAAGATGCACATTTTACGACTTTTGCGGAATTGAGTTTTGAAAGCAGATTAAGGTACCCATTTGAGAGATAAGCATGGACACCTATTTTTATGAGATTTGTAGCTATTTTGGCCCACATTCAAGGTTGGTCAAATGAAGGTTGAAAATATGCACTTTTATTAACTTTCTCAGAATTGAGTTTTGAAAGAGGATTTAGGTACCCATTTGAGAGATAAGCATGGACAACTATTTTTATGATATTTGGAGCTAATTTTGGCCTTGTTCAAGGTTGGTCAAACCAAGGTTGAAAATATGCACTTTTGTGGACTTTCTCGGATTTGAAATTTTCAAGTAGATTTAGATACCCATTTGAGAGATAAGCAGGGACACCTATTTTTATGAGATTTGGAGCTAGTTTGGCCCTCTTTCAAGGTTGGTCAAACCAAGATTGAAAAGCTGCAATTTTTTCAACATTCTCAAAATTGAGTTTTGAAACTGGTTTTAGGTACCTGTTTGAAGTTATTTTGGCCCTTGTTCAAGGTTGGTCAAACCAAGGTTTAAAATATGCACTTTTGTCGACTTTCTTGGAATTGAAATTTTAAAGTAGATTTAGATACCCATTCAAGAGATAAGCATTAACACCTATTTTTATGATATTTTGGATTTAGTTCGGACCTCATTCAAGGTTGGATATGCACTTTTGTTGACTTTCTCATAATTAAAAATTTAAATTTGATTTAGATACCCATTTGAGAGATAAGCATGGACACCTATTTTTATGATATTTGAAGCTATTTTGGCCCTCGTTCAAGGTTGGTCAAACCGAGAATGAAACTATGCACTTTTCTTGAATTTCTCAGAATTATGTTTCGAAAGGTTATTTAGGTACCCATTTGAGAGATAATCATGGAAACCTATTTTTAGGAGATTTAGAACTATTTTAACCCTCGTTTAAAGTTGGTCAAACAAAGGTTGAAAATATGCACTTTTGTCGACTCTCTAGGAATTGAGTTTTGAAAGTGAATTTAGGTATCCATTTGAGAGATAAGAATGAACACCTATTTTTATGAGATTTGGATATATTTTGGCTCTCGTTCAAGGTTGGTCAAACCAAGAATGAAAATATGCAATTCTCTCGACTTTCTTGGAATTAAGTTTTGAAAGTTGATTTAGGTACCCATTTGAGAGACAAGCATGAAACCTATTTTTATGAGATTTAGAGTTATTTTGGCCCTCATTTAAGGTTGGTTAAACAAAGTTTGAAAATATGCACTTTTGTCAACTTTATCATAATTGAAATTTTGAATTAGATTTAGATACCCATTTGAGAGATAAGAATGGACACCTATTTTTATGATATTTGGAGCTATTTTGGCTCTCGTTTAAGTTTGGTCCAACCAAGGTTGAAAAGGTGGACTTTTGTCGTGTTTCTCGGAATTGAGTTTTGAAAGTGGGTTTAGGTACCCATTTGAAATATAAGCATGAAAAACTATTTTTATGAGATTTGGAGCTATTTTGGCCCTCGTTCAAGGTTGGTCAAATCAAGGTTGAAAATATGCACTTTTGTCGAGTTTCACGAAATGGAGTTTTGAAAGTGGATTTAGGTACCCATTTGAAAGATAAGAATGGACACCTATTTTTCTGAGATTTGGAGCTATTTTGGTCGTTGTCCAAGGTTTCTCAAACCAAGCTTGAAAATATGCACTTTTGTCGACTTTCTCGAAATTGAAATTTTAAGGTAGATTTAGATACCCATTTGAGGGATAAGCATGGATACCTATTTTTATGAGATTTGGAGCTATTTTGGAATCGTTCAAGGTTGGTCAAACCAAGGTTGAAAATATGCACTTTTGTCGACTTTCCTGGAATTGAAATTTTAAAGTAGATTTAGATACCCATTTGAGAGATAAGCGTGGAAACCTATTTTTATGAGACTTGGAGCTATTTTGGCACTCTTTTAAGCTTGGTCAAACCAAGGTTGAAAAGATGGACTTTTGTCAATTTTCTCGGAGTTGAGTTTTGAAAGTGGATTTAGGACCTAGATACCCATTTGAGAGATAAGAATGGGCACCTATTTTTATGAAATTTTGATCTATTTTGGCCCTCATTCTAGGTTGGTCAAACCAAGGTTGAAAATATGCACTTTTGTCAACTTTCTTGGAATTGAAATTTGAAAGTGGATTTAGGTACCCATTTGAGAGATAAGAATAGACACATATTTTTATGAGATTTGGAGCTGTTTTGGACCTTGTTCAACCTTGGTTAAACCAAGGTTGAAAATGTGCACGTTTTTTGACTTTCTCGGAAGTTAAATTTGAAAGTGGATTTATGTACCCATTTCAAAGATAAGCATGGACACCTATTTATATGAGATTTGGAGCTAGTTTGGCCCTCATTCAAGGTTGGTCAAACCAAGGTTGAAAATATCTAGTTTTGTCGACTTTCTCGGAATTGAAATTTGAAAGTGGATTTAGATACCCGTCTCAAAGATAAGTATGGATACCTATTTTTATTAGAGTCAGAGCTATTTTAGCCCTCGTTCAAGGTTGGTTAAACCAAGGTTGAAAAGATGCACTTTTGTTGACTTTCTTGAAATTGAGTTTTGAAAGTGGATTTAGGTACCCATTTAAGAGATAAGCATGAACATCGATTTTATGAGATTTGGACCTATTTTGGCCCTCCTTCAAGGTTTGTCAAACTAAGGTAAAAAATATGCAGTTTTTTCGACTTTCTCGGAATTGAGTTTTGGAAGTTGATTTAGGTACCTATTAGAGAGATAAGTATGGACACCTGTTTTTATGAGATTTGGAGCTATATTGGTCCACGTTCAAGGTTGTTAAAATGAAGGTTAAAATATGCACTTTTGTCGACTTTCTCGAAACTGAGTTTTGAAAGCGGATTTGGGTACCCATTTCAGAGATAAGCCTGGACACCTATTTTTATCAGTTTGGGAGCTATTTCGGACATCATTCAAGTTTGGTCAAACGAAAGTTGAAAATATGCACTTTGTCAACTTTCTTAGAATTGAGTTTTAAAAGTGAATTTAGGTACCTGTTGTTGGAGACTTTTACCACCATACACACTCATTTTGGTCAATTTGGACTAGCTAAACCACTATCCTAGGTTTTATTTACTTAATTAACATCAGAGGAGCACTAGATGACATCATCATGAGCACACCCATGCCTACCTTCAGTCAAGGAGGCTAACTGAGCCTTCTCCTACATTCAGGGAGGGTAACTGGAGCACTTTGGGGGTGATTTGAGTGTCATTAATGCTCCATATTGCTAACTGATGGTTATAATCAATTAAGCAGAGCAGTGAAGGTGCCTTCCTTCATTAAATTGATTATTTAATGAACTAGAGTCAACAAGGGTGCATCCAACCACTTCTGATGGTCAGTTACACTTTAGTTAACCTCATCGGGGTTCATTGGAGTCATTGATGCACTACCAATTGTTGGTTGTCTTGCAATGACATGTGCCTAAGATAATTTCAGTTAGACTCAATCATTTATTGCACTTCGACTTCAGTTAGGGCTCAGTTGAGTCAATTAGGGTTTTGATTAGTGGTTAACTTGAGTGTTAACTGTGGCTTACATTCAGTTAAGCTAGACTCACTCATTCAATTCGAATGATCTCCTTGGGAATTTGAATTGTCTTAGCAGTCATGCTTCCAGCATGATCATTGTATTTTATTATTCATTATTCATTTGATTATACAGATCTGCTACTTCCATTGCAGCACAATTTTGCCAATTTTATGATTATCTATCTGTATTCTTTGTGAGACTATGTTTTTAGTTCCCAGACCACTCTGACAAATTAATATGGTATTAGAGTTCATGGCGAGACAAAGCTCATATCTCTCAAAAATAAGTTTTTTGACAGATCTTGCATGGAAATTGAGCAATAGGTCAAAAATCTAGCACTGCATCAGAAGCCAAGGCTTACCACTTGTTGTTGCCTTTCACACACCTGGGTCATGTGGCAGAAATCTTCAACCACTCGGTGTGTCCTTGGGGGAAAGTATCGAGTCAAGGTTGTCACCTTGTTCTTGACTCCTCTGTTTAGGCTCAACTCCTAACGAAGCCAAGGGGGGTAGACCCTCTTAAGTTACTAAGGAAAATTTATTTATTATGGTAATGTTAAAATGAATGAGTTACTTAGGAGTTTGAAATTTAACCATAAACAACCATAGATGACAAGATACAAAATGAGCGCACGAAAGCACAATGTTGAGACACAATATATATATATATATATACAAAGAAAATATCCAGTGCCTTAAAATGGAGTCAAAAGATAATCAATGTACTTGCATGTGCTTGGAGTGAATGTTTTGTGATTGCCTCTTGGTACATTTTAAGTTAATGTGAAATATGAGTTGATTAAAATTAGGCGAAGGGGTGGACTCCAGATATACCTGAGAGTACTTGGAGTATGTCCAAAAATAAACCTTCACCGCTACCCGCAAGGAATATGTGGGCTGAATGGAGTCTCTGAGGCTATTGTTCATAATGCACCCACAGGTGTAACAAAGATCGGTGCCCCGAGGTCACTTTTCAGGAGTTCCCACTTCCTTTGGGTATTTTTCCACCGTAATGGTTTGATCAAGGTGTTGGATTTTCACCTGATGGTTTGTCAATTTGGGAGAGTGAATCCTAATTATTCTAGTCACTCAAGTGATTTTGATGCAGCTTGAATGATTGGATGAACCACAGCCAAGTGCAGATCATACACACCAGAGTCTTGTCAATTTTAGTAAATTTTAAGATAGGTGTTATTGTTAAAAAGAAAACCCACTAGGAACCTCTTTCGATCCAAGTGGATCTCAATTGGGGAATCAAGGAGGGGTTAATTTTATTATATATGATTAAATAGCTGATGAAAAAGAAAACAAAGATACACAATGTTGGTTTTCTAATTAGTCCTACTATGCATCTCTTTCCCCTTTCGGGTTAACCGAGAAGTCGTGGGATAAGTATTAAAATTACTTTGAAACCTCAGATATGGAATATGGAAATGATTATAAATAAAATTATACTACCCTGCAGATTATAACTATGCTAGATTAAAAAGGAATAAATGAAAAGCAAAAAAAAAGACACGGACGCAAATCCCCCCAGGGGGGATGGTGAATATGCTCGAAAGAGCCTATTCAAAAGGAAATTTTCTTTTTATTAGCAGCGATTTAAAATATCAGCAAATTGAAATTGATGCACTTTGGTCCTTGTTATCTGGGACCCAAAGGCTTACAACAAGCTTGTAACAAGCTAAAATTAAAACATAGCGGTGGGGGAAACTTCCGGGAAGCTCTAGTTCGTCCAAGAGTCGGAAATTGGGCAGAGTCTCCTTCTCTTTTTTGTTATACCTGCTAAAAAATAGTGAGAAATTAAAATCAAATGTTCCCAAATACACTTTAAAAGTGTTTTGGGTCACCACGCTAGTTACCGAAAAACAACTAAGTAAAAATTGTTAAAAGGGGCTAATCTAGTTTTGCAAAAAAGGAACCAAGGAAATAAATCTTTCCTTGGGATATTGGATTTCTGTTTGGGCAGCCAATGAGATATGCACTTTTCTTGCAAAATTTAAATGTTTGAAGAACGAAAAAAGAAACTACCTTATGAGCAAGCTTTAGATCTATGCTTTAGCTACTTGCAAAAAAGGAAATTCCTACACCTAGATCTATCTTTATGAAATGATATTCTTTATGAAATTACACATCTAAGAAACAATAATATTACTAAATAGATCTAACAATATATATTCAATTCTTAGAACTAGATCTGATCATAAGAGGAAGAGACAGGTAACCAGAATATTGATTTTAATAGAAAGGAGGAAGAGAAGGGGACTATTGTTGGATGGATCTGCAATGGAAACTTGTTAGTGGAATATAGAGGGGCAATGACTTCACAAATTTTTTGGATGTACAGTGGAGTCAAACTAGATCCATATCTCGTCCAATCCTTGCTACCTGAAAGCTAAACACACAATCCTGCACGAAACCTCATGAGATCTGGATATATATATGAAAAAGAGACAAGAATTACATGTAAATAAACCTATTAAACATGTATAATATATATCTTCAAACATATATGCTATGAGATATAGAAAAATCAAGTAACCTTACTTTCCCAACGATACTCCTATTGATTTAGCTGAATCGTTCAATCTAGACAGGGTTCAGATGTAGAAATTGAGAGAAAAGTCAGCAACATCAATATCTGTAAGACAATTCTTAATCGACACACATGAGAGCATTAGACCATTTGGCCTCCAAATCTTCTTTATTCCAACAATCAAAATATTACAACAGTATTACAATAGCAAGCCCTTCAATCCAACTCTAACTAGGTTGGAAGAGGCAGCTTGTGCTTTTATTTATACAAAAACCAGGAGATCCAGCCCAGGGGGGGCACAAATCCCAAGGAGATAGACCATTATAGATGAAGGATAGTCCATCAATGCCTGATCTATGTGTAACTGAGCCAGTTCTAAGTCTCATTGAGTGCAACTGTCAATCAGAGAGATGATCTGACTGACACCTCAACCTGTTGACTGAAGCATCCACCAAAACTCATCCAGATGAGCCCAAACGTGTGGAGGAGAGAGGGAGGGAAAAATTCCCCATTAAGGATGCTGAAGTTCAACTCTAGATCTGTCCAGATCACCTCCTTCAGTTAAGGATTTGTCAGATCCAGTCAATCTAGTTCAGATCTGATTGATTTCAATTAAATCGGTTGAGAATCCACTGATCTAGGATTTTGGATTTTCTCCATTATTCATCAATTTTCTAATTAAAATAATCAATAATTGATTTTTTGGGGCTTTCTGACCCGAGTGATTGAAAATCACTCAAAAATAGGAAATAGTGGGTCCATGGGTTTACATGGTGCTCTTAGCTTGAAAATGAGCACCTACATGACTGAAACTGATTATTTGGCCCACTTTCATTACAAAATCATTTTTTCCAATTAAATTATTAAAAAATAGCCTAAGTTTTGGAAAAAATAAATTTTAATAAAAAACACTGAAAAAATTTAAAAATTGAAAAATTGAAAAAACCTAGGGGGACTTAGACATGTTCATATGACTCGACCATGATGCCTAGCATGTTTATACATTGACACATAGAATCTAATAACCTCAATAGGCCTAAATTCCAAGCCGACCACCCCAACTTTGGAGGTATGGAGTGAAAAACTCAGAAATTATCAGTCGTTTATTCAACAACCAATAATAACCAAGGGAAAAAACACCCTGGGCTGATTGGATTGACAAATAAAGTCTAAGAGATCGAGTCTTTTACAGACACTATCATGCTAGAACATTTATTACAATTCCCCCATGGGGTATGAACATTTGATATAGTACAACAAAGTTTCCTAGAAGAAAGACTGAAGGTCTTCTGAAGTCCGAAAAAGTTATCCTTGTCCGGTTCACCAGGCTCATTTGATAAAAACCCACTAACTACAACTTAGGTGGTAACACCACTTAATACCCCAAGTAAGGAAATCGTTGATCAATATTGCTTAATTGACTATGCTGGGTGTGATGAAAACCTAAAATGTGTAGGATGTCTGACCTTACAGTGCCCCTTTTGTTGTGATTTTTAGGTTTTTAACAGGTGAAATCTTTTTCTCCAGCAGATTCAGATGGCTTCTTCCATAGAACTCTTGACTCCCTTTTATTTCCACTCATGGAAAGGAGACATGGAGATCCAGCTACGTGCCAAAGGAATCTATAGGGTCACTATGGACACTGAAGAAGAGCCTGCTTCTATGACAAACAAAGCTAGATTCTTGAACAAGAACGATGAAGCATTCAAATTCTTATGCCTCTTTGTTTCCCGGGATCTTCTTTTCCATCTTTTAGGATTGAAGACTCCAAAGGAACTTCGGGACAAATTGGAAACCCTATATGGAAAGTAGGATGATTTGAGAGTATACCTGATTGAGAATGAGTTGATGTCTCTCCAGCCTTCCAATTTTCAGACCTTGAATGACTTTTTCACAAAGTTCAAGCACATTCTCTTACTGTTGAAGCAATGCAAAGTGGAGAAGGAGGATGATCAACTCATCCTCGCCATACTCTCCAAACTTGGAGCTGATTATTCAGTTTTTGTCTCTACATTCTGTGTGGGGAAGCTCACAACCCATGGATGGAAGATTCCTACACTCAATGCCTTCATTGAGTCCCTAACAAGTGAACATGATAAGCTTATCTAGATGGGGATCATCAAATCCTCCCATGATCAATCCCTCCATGTCACAAGACCCAAAGATCTGAAGGGTAAAAGAAAGCAGCAGAAGAACCCAAAAACTAAATTCGAAGCTCCTAAGCCTAAAGTTGTAGACCAACAGCATGAAGATTCTTCCGCCTTGTTAGTGCCAGAAATTGTTCTCAGACTATAGAAGAATAAGACAACACAATCTCAATAAACTTAATTAAGTAAAAGGTATTCTAGGGTTTTGGTTGTACAGTTTGAAGACAAGAGGGAAAAAATTCACAAGACCAAAGAAAACACTAAATCATGAGCATTTGAATGACTGATATGCATAACATATAAACCATAATCCAAACAAAATAAACACAGTATTGAGTTTCACCCACAGTTAGCAAGCATTTCAAGCATAAAAACCTTAAACAGGAAATGAATATATCAACTGAGTAATTAACAGAAATTAGAAATGAAACCAGTTAATAATCTAAAGGGAATATAGTTGCATATATTTCATAATTCAGTCATTAAAAACACATAAGAGTCTTTACACTTAGCTCATAAATCATAGCCTGATAGCCTCCCCTTGCAACAAAAATCGAACCCTTGGTCCTTTCCCTGACTTACATTTATCGTGCTCCTTCAAAAACAGTTACATAACAAAACCACAACTACTTTTAGGTCATCTATCGAATTGCTCAATATAAACTATCATTATACAAAAATGAAATAACTTTTTCAAACTAACTAATAATTTCTCTTCTTAAAGTACTTTACAAGTCTTTTGCTGCCTCAGCTAAAAGAGCAATTCCCTCTAAAGCCTGAGATTTCCTTCCAGCTTTCAGGTGGTCTGCTTCCAAGTCTGCAACTCTCTTTGTTAACTCCTCATTCTACTGTGTTAGCTCCTGGATTGTTTTCCTTAGCTTTGTAAACTGATTCTCTGTCTGTCTTTTTCTTTGAAGAGCCTCTTTAGAAACTGCAATCAATTCTTGATAGTGACTGTTCACTTCTTCCAAGTCTTCTCTAAGTCTCCTATTTGCAGTCACTAATCCTTCATTGGTTTCATGCATATATTCAATTTGATGCTTGTATTGATTAATGCTCCTTTGTAGATTTTCTTTTTCAAAATCAATACATTTATCTTTTGATATTGGTTGCATCCCTTCTGGCATCCATGGGATTTTTAGCTTCTTGTATATTTCTTCATCCTCCTTCATATGCTCTGTCAAGGTCATAGGAATCTTTCAATGTTCTTCACCTTCAATACTGCACTAAGCTGCTTCTTCAATTTCCTCTCTTTTCTCCATACAAGAACTCTTTATATCATTTTGTTGTTGTTCTTGAATCATCTTATTTCGAACCTCCATGAATATGTCTGAGATCTTAATATCAGTGAAGACTGGCTTATCTTTTGAAACTATTGTTTTTTTACCCTTTATAACTTCTTTGTTTTCATCTTCACTATCTTCCAATTTCTGTTGAGATGATGAATCTTCTATTATTGTAACCTTCTTCTTAGCTAGCTTGGGATTTAATAGCTTCTTCTTTGGCCTTGTCTTGGGCCTCCAAACTGCTCCAACCTCTCCTAACATTTTCAGAACTTTCCCTTGGTGAGTTATTAAAGCTAGTTCAATAACCTTCATTCTTTTCCTTCGTGACACTGTCTCCTCTTCAAAATGGGTGTGTATTTCTTGTTTAGAATGAACCCTAGCTTCATCAGTAGTAGGAACCCTAGCTTCATTAGACAAGTATTTTTCATAATATTCAGAGAGTACTGTAATAGGGATCTGTTTCTGTTCTTTAACATCTTCCTTTATAATTTGGTTCAGTTCTTCAGGAGAAGCATCTTCTACAGGCTCAACTTCCTTCAACTCTGACTTTGAAACTTTCTTTTCCTCAACATTAATTTGGTGTTGAAGTTCAATGTTTTCGTCTTCCTGATTTGAAGATTTTCCTGGTTCACCAGTTTCTTCATATTTAACTATGACTTTATTTTTAAGTTTCTTGATCAGACTCTGACCTTTGTCTAACTGTCTCTTCTGAGACTGTTCTTCCTTCTCTTTTTGGAAACCAGACCAAAAAAATAAGTATTCCCATGTCTTCTCTCTTTTCTGCAATACAGTGCTTATAATCCGTTTTATAAGCCCATGATGAAATACTGATTGTTTGGTGTGATCCTGATGTTCTTTCACCCTACTAGACATTTTCTGTAAACTTTTCAAGAAGAAGAATGGGAGATTCATTTTGGATTCATGGTTGAGATGTCGAAGGAATCTAAAATGATACTTAAACACAAAAGCAAATCTCCCTTCACAAGTGATATAGCTTTGTAATATTTTGATAGGCTCTATCCATTCTGGTTTAAAATTTTGAATAGGTACTCCCTTTCCCAATCTGCTACTACACCTGGAAGTAGATATCTCTAAGCATCAAAAGTGAAAGGAACCTTTTTAAACCAGAATTAACCCTCATCTAAAATTCTTGTTGTTTCTGCTAGCAATTCCCTGGTCAGTTTAAACTTCAAAGTATCAAAAGACACTACATCCTTATCTAAACATTGAGCGAATTTGTAAGAAACTTATGAGTGATAAGCTTCAATCTTTTCAAAAAACACTAACCACCCTACTTCTGCAAACAATTTTGCACAATCTAGAAAGGTTTGAACCCAGCTCATGTCTGAAGGTTCTGCTCTATTATTCTTACCACTCTTTTTCATTTTGAACTATTTCCAAATATCTTCTGTCCACAAACACACTCTGACTTTCTTCAAGTTTTGATAAACTGATAGACAATATTGTATAGGGGAACCTAAGAACCCTAAACTAAACTCTCTCATTTAACTGATAAATACTTTAAGTCCATTGACTGAGAATTCATCATTTAGTATGTATTAGGTTTAAAAACTATTAATCTGCCATCAATTTTGTCATTAGTCTTCTTCTTAGAAAAAACCCAAATTTATTAATCGTGGTAACGATTCGTAGCCTACCTGTCAAAGTGACTAATCCAACTGTTGGAATTGTGTTTTCTTAACTGTTAGGTGTCCAATTGCATTCCCCAATCTTCTCTGACAGCTTTGATAACTCCAAATGACCGCTCTCGAAGCCCTAATTTTTCACCCTATTTCAAAATTCCTATTACAAAGTGCTGATTTTTCGCCACGACCTTCATCTGCTCTACATGCACTTCAGGGAATACATGATTCAAGGTGCATTTGTCTCATTATGTTCAACCATCATTATTCCATCACCTCTGTAATAGACCACCATGACTCGCCCTCATGATGATATTCACACTTGTCACAGTGATTATTCTAAAAGAAACACGTATCAAATCCATCACCCAGTATGATTGACATCTTATGTGTGAGAATTTCAAAGAAAACAGAACCAGAAATGATGATTTTTGAACTGCGCGACTTTCTTGTAGCACATGTGTGCATATTTTTAGGCTTGCGCTAAAAGAAAGTTTGAGTTAATGATTTGCAAAAATTAAACTCTTGATAAAGGTTTAAACTTGGTTTAGGCAATTTAATCAAGATTTTATGTTATTTTTTAGACCTTCTAATCCATATAAGCCTTCTATAAGCCCTCTAACTATGAAATCAAACCAAAATTAAAAAAAAATAAAACTAAGAAAACAAATAACATAAAAGTTAAAGGAAAAGGATTAAAACTATCCTAATAAACAAAATTTTCTAGGAGTAATGAATTAAAACCAGGCTTCAAAACATAAACAAAGGAATTAAAATATGGAAAACAAAAACATGATCTAACACGGCTCAAAGAAGAACAAAGGAAAAGGGCATCATGGAAAGGAAAAAGTCAAGTGTTCATATTGCGGGAAGGGCTTCCACCCTGAACATTCCTACATGAAGAAGAAACTTGATGAAGCTACCTCTCTCCTTAAGAGAAATCACATCAATCTTCTGGAAAGTTTTCGGAGGAGAGATCAGCAAGATCGGGAACCACAACATGAAAGAGGTCATGCCCTCATGGCAAGCACTTCGAAGTTCGAAGCACTCTTGATTGATTCTAGAGCTTCAAACCACATGATGGATGAAAGCGACTCCTTCTCATCTTTGGAGACCGGAAAATCCATCCCTATCCACATGGGAGATGACTCCACCATCATTTCAGAAGGACGAGGTACCATTGATCTTGAGAATGACTATTTTTCAAATGTTTTGTATGTACCATCTCTGGCATCAAATCTCCTTAGTGTCTATCAGATGACACATACAAGAGTGCCTAAGAGAGTATCCTTCAACCCAAATGATGTTGAGTTAATGGAACTTGCATCCGGAAAACTTAATGTAAAAGGCCTTGCAAACCATCATGCAAAAGCCTATGCGTTTTCCCACTTTGTGGTGGATGCAAAGCCCACCACACTGCTAACTCATGGAAATGAAGTTAGTAGACTGTGGCATGAGAGGTTTGGCCATCTCAACTTCAAATACTTGTAGAAATTATAGAAAAAATCCATGGTTGAAGGCCTCCCAGTCATCAAGGAAACCGCTAGAATTTGCAAGGGCTGTGTTGTTGGAAAGCACCCTGAGCCAAATTTCTATCGGGGGAAGGCAATCCGAGATACATGCATCTTGGGACTGATACATTCTAATATCAGTGGTCCCATGCCTATCACATACATGAATGGATCAAGGTATCTTTTTGCTTTTATTGATGATTTTTCTAGGTACACATGGGTCTTCTTTCTCAAAAAGAAGTCTAAATTCTGTGAAAAATTCACTGAACTGAAGGCCTTGATCGAGAATGCATCTAGCCAAAAGATCAAGATATTGAGATCTGATAATGGTAGGGAGTATGTCAGTAATGAGTTTATGCACATATGCTCCCAAAGTGGTATTCAGTTCCAGCATTCAATTCTCTACACTCCCCAGCAAAATGGTGTAGCGGAAAGGATGAATCGGTCTCTCAAGGAGATGACCACCTGTATGTTGGAATCAAAGGAGTGTCAAGTTCGATGAGCCTCTTTAGGAGGTGGAACTAGTGAAGGATAAAATGTTGGAATATCCTTCAGAATGGTGTGTTAAGGACTAGTAGATGGTAGCTAGTGCTCAGTCTTAAAGTATTGTCATTGATGGCAATCTGCTATAAAGAGAAGGGGAACTAAAAAAGAGGCAATCTACTGTAAAAGACACAAGTACACAGGTATCAATGGAGAAAAATATTAATCAGAAGTCAGAAGATATTTACTTTGGAAGCGAAATGACTTTCCCAGCCACAACGGCGAAAAAGAAAAGGTTAAAGAAACGCGTGACTATAAGCATCGGCAGTCGGAACGCTTTGGACTTTGAAAGCATAATGAATTTCCCAGCCACAACGATGGAAAAGGAAAGGTTAAAGACACGTGTGACTATAAGCATCGGCAGTCGGAGCGCTTTGGACTTCGGAAGCGGAATGACTTTCCCAGCCACAACGGCAGAAAAGGAAAGGTTAAAGACACATGTGACTATAAGCATTGGCAGTTGGAGTGCTTTGGACTTCGGAAGCGGAATTACTTTCCCAGCTGCAACGATGAAAAAGGAAAGGTTAAAGACACACACATCGGTAGTCGGAGAGCTTTGTACTTTGGAAGCGGAATGACTTTCCCAGCCGCAACGGTGGAAAAGGAAAGGTTAAAGACACGCGCATCGACAGTCGGATCGCTTTGGACTTCGGATGCTTAGTTGATTTGGGAGCCGCAACGGTGGAGAATGAAAGAACAAAAGGTTCTGACATGAAACTAAACAATCAGCCTACTAAGGAAAATACATCAGAGAAGAATATCGAGACTGAAGCCGATTATCTTTCTGCAACGGTGGGATGAATTTTAAAAAGCAGTGGCTCAACTCCAGCATTGGACAAAGTTATTTTTCTCTGAAGTATCATGAAATGTCTATATGATCTGGTGCATCATTCCTTGTTAACGATCCAATATGGTACAATGGTTCCTAGAATCCGCACGGTTGGAAGAAAAACGGACGGTAAAAATACACAGATTGGAAGTCGAAAGCTTTTCTCCTTCCGCAGATCGGAGGTTGGAAGCATTTCCCTTCCGCAACGGCGGAAGCTTCCAAGATTTTCTCCTTCCGCAACAGCGGTGCTTGGAAGCCTTTCCTATTTCACAACGGTGGAAGCTTCCAATATTTTCCCTTTCTGCAACAGCGGGGCTCGGAAGCCTTTCCTCTTCCGCAATGATGGAAGCCTAATAGATGTTCAGGCAGATCGGAAGTCGGAACGCTTCTGTAGCCGCAACGACGGAAGCCCAAAAACTTAAAAGATCGGTGAAATTGCTTGACGGGATCGGAAGAAGAAGTGGTGCGCCATCCGCAACGGTGGAAGCCAAAGTAACTAAGAATTTTGACTTGAAAACCAGCCGATAGCCGATTGAAATAGAATTCGTCGGAACCGTTGCTTATCCTCTTCCGCAATGGTGGCCGAGCAGATGACTTCAACCTTTTGACTTAAACCCTACAAGCGGTCGTGCGGGGACGTTTCAGAAACAGTTTTTGTAGGATCTTGATGTCGTATGATGCCACATTGATAGGGAGATGAACAGTCGAGGGAAGTTGGCAGAAGGAGGTGAACAGTCACGTTCTTGAGCATTTTTCCCATTGTAACGGCAAAGAAGAGTATAAAGGAAAGTTCGTGAAGCACATACAGGGGGGTTTTTCGGAGTTATAGAAGCTGGGCAAGTTTGCTAGAAAAAAGATCCACATGCTTTTGAAGTCGACCATCCATAGTTGTTACTTGGCTTCTTTGACTGTTGAAGTCTAGTTTGTAACTTTGATAGAGGAGGTCTTAAAGACTTTGTTGTTGATACCTAGTTTCTGTGATTGTCAAGAGTTGATCTGTCTTCTTTGTTCTATTTGGCTTCTCTTTGCTTCGAAAGCCAATTTGTATTATTCCAGAGAAGAGGTATTGGAGACTTTTGCCCATACTGCTAAACTGATTTGCAGAGTCCAGAACCATTTGTACCATTTTTAAAAGAATTAATTGGATCGGTTCCCATTGGAGAGGGGCCCGGAGACGTAGCCTAGTGGAGGGGGTGAACTCCGTTATCAATTCTGTCTGTGACTTTGGGTTCTGTGTTTTCTACTTGGCATTTGTTTATCAGTCTTATTTTCATTCCTGTTCTGAGCATTTAATTTCTGCTAATACTTTCCATTAATTAACCTGTTGCACGCATTCTTTTACAACAAACTTTTGATGCACTAAAGTTGAGGTCCTACGGATCATATTTGGTATCAGAGCTGGTTGACTGTTTTGCAAGTTTGTGAATGCTTACCAGGTCCAGGTTAAAGCTTGGTGAAGGAGAATTAGTTGAAGGAGATCCCGAGATTGGCTCCAGGAGAACATTCTCAAGAACCATGTCTTCTCCACGAGGGGAATAAGAAGGACATATTGAACGGGAAAAACCTGTCATTTCTGAAACTGATTTTCTAGAGGCTTTTATGAGCATGAAAGCCATGATGGGAATTCTACTCGAAGAGTGAGTAGAAAGGAAGAAGAAAGAAGAAGGATCTTCATCCAGAGATGCAGAAGTGAAGCCGGAAGAAAAGGGTAAAGGAGTAGGACGTGAGGGTGATCCTCCTGATACTAAACATACTTTTTCTTCTTCTCATACTTCTCATAATGCAAGTCCTAATATGCCTTATTTAAAATTGGATGTAAAATTTGAATTACCTATTTATAATGGAGATGTAGATGCTGAAAAATTAGACAATTGGATCAAGCAGCTTGAAGTATATTGCAGGGTGCAGGGCATTAATGATGACCCTTCCAGGATTCATTTGGCCACTTTGAGAATGAGTGGAATGGCTCTTACTTGGTGGGAGAGCAAGATTCAACAAGATATTCAAAAGAATGGTAAAATTATTTCAGTTTGGAATGAATTCATTGAAGTACTGAGGAAGCAATTTTATCCTTTAGGTCACATGCAGCAATTAACCATGAATTGGAAAATGTTTAGACAAGCTAAAGGACAAAGCATTCAAGATTATACTCATGAATTCAGAAAGAGGGCTATTGCATTGAATGTTTCATTAGATACACAGGAAACTCTTCTTAAGTACATTGGTGGCATGCATTCTTAGTTAAAGCATACTTTGTTGATGTTTAATCCCAGTAATTTGGATGATGTATGTGTTCAAGCTACCCATTTAGAAGCCAGGGGTAAGCATGCTAATGATACTTTTGTGAAGAAGTCATTTAAATCTGACAGCAAATCGAAAGGGAAAGATAAGGGGAAAAAGAAGATGGCTACTGTTAAGAAAGAGGGTGAAAAGCCTACGTGTTCGCATTGTCAGAAGGGACATGATGTCTCCAAGTGTTGGAAACTTCATCTGGAGTTAAGGCCAAAGAAGTATGGAGGAAACAAAGACAAAGGAAAAGCAAAAGCTACTGCAGCAGTTGTTCAAGACTTGGGATCCGAATCAGGTGATGAAACAAAGGTTACAGCTGTCGGAATCCAAGGTAAGGATAAAAGTATCTCACTTCCCATTAATGCAAAATCCAATTCTAGTGCAAGTACAAGTCTGCCATCTACTTCTAAGCAAAATGATAAAGATAGAAGTGCACTGTTCCATGTTCGTGTCATTGCAAATCACACAAAGATTGATACATTGTTTGATAGTGGTTCACAAGTAAATATGATATCAGAAGAAGTGGTTAAGAAATTTCATTTAGTTACTGTGCCTCATGAAAATCCCTATCCTCTAGGTTGGGTTACTAATTATACACGATTGCAAGTTACAAGGAAATGTGTATTAAAATTTACAATTACTGAAAAGTTTAGGGATGAGGTAGAATTGGATGTAGTACCACTTAACATTTGTGGAATTGTACTTGGGAGTCCATATTTGTATGACCGGAAAGCAGTCTTTTATAGAGAGCAGAATAAGTATCATCTTTTTAAAGAAGGTATGGAATATACTGTACGAGCACATAAGATAAAAACCAATCTAGCAATAGTCTCTACAGGACAAATGAAGAGGTTGGTAAATGATAGTAAGAACTTTGTGTTGATGATGGTTAAGATGAAAAATGATGAAGTATCTAAATATTTTGAAGAATGTGACCCTAAGCATAAATTTGAACTGGTTGACATCATTTCTGAGTATGATGATTTGTTTCAATATCTGAAGGGGTTACCACCGAAGAGAGAGATTCAGCATGAGATACATTTGTAGCAGGATGTGCCACTCCCAAACATAGCCATGTACCGGATGTCTGTAATGCAGAACGAGGAGATCAAGAAGCAGGTTCAGGAGCTGATTGAGAAGGGGGTCATCCGGCCCAACACTTCTCCTTGTGGCTCTCCCATAGTCTTGGTTCCAAAGAAGGATGGGTCGTGGAGGATGTGTATTGACTACAGGGCCCTTAACAGAATCACCATTAAAAATAGGTATCCTCTTCCTCGTATTGATGATTTGCTTGATCAGTTGAAACATGCAACTTACTTTACAAAATTGGATCTGCGTAGTGGGTATCATCAAATCTGTGTTGCTGAGCATGATGCTTGGAAAACAGCTTTTAAAACGACACAGGGTTTGTATGAATGGCTTGTAATGCCTTTTGGGCTTTGTAATGCATCGGCTACTTTCATGCGGGTCATGAATGATGTCTTTCATTCATTCATTGATGATTTTGTAATTGTAAATCTAGATGATATCCTTGTGTTTAGCAACACCTGGGAAGAGCATGTTGTACATGTGAAAAAAAATTTAGATGTACTGAGAAAGGAAAATCTTTATGTAAAAATGGCTAAATGTGAATTTGCTAAAACTTCTTTAGTATATCTAGGCCATATTATTGGTGGAGGCCACATGCGAGTGGACCCAGCCAAGGTTGCTGTCATTGTAAACTAGCCACGGCCTAACACCGTTACTGAGATCGGAAGTTTTTTGGGTGCGGTTCAGTATTGGAGGAAATTCATTTCTGGGTTTTCCTCCATTGCTACGCCTTTACATGCATTAACAAGTGTTAAAGAAATTTTCCAGTGGGGAGGCAAGCATCAGAGAGTCTTCGACACTTTGAAGGAAAATATTAGCACAGCACCAGTTCTGACATTGCTAGATTTGCAGCAGCCATTTGAGATCGAAACCGATGCCAGTGGGTTTGCCATGGGAGCAGTTTTGATGCAAGGAAGGAAGTCGATCTGTTACCATTCATAAACATTCTCTACTGCGGTATGTAACTATCCGACCTATGACAAAGAATTGTATGCTTTAGTACAGAGTATGAAGAAGTGGAAACATTATATCATGGGAAAAGAGACAGTCATACATACTGATCATCAGCCACTTCAATATTTACAATATCAAACTAAAATACAACAAGGTAGGCATTTCAGATGGATGGGGTTCTTACAACAGTTTCATCTCGTAATTAAGTACAAAAAGGGAATTCATAATAAAGTAGCAGACATGTTATCAAGGCCACCTACAAATGCTTCAATCATTCTTCAGAACAGTTCATTAACACATGAAAGTTATATTGAACAGTATGCAGAAGATAAAGATTTTAAGAAAGTATATGCATCACTAATACATGGTAAATAGGAAGAGAACTATTATGTGCATAATCAACTCTTGTATCATATTGGTAAACTTTGTATTCTAGAGAAAGAGAGAGTGCATGTGATTCGAGAAGCACATAGTTCATTGATTGCAAGACATTTTGGTGTAAGTAAAACGTTGTCTGTATTGCAGAATCACTGTTATTGGCTTAAAATGCAAGAAACTGTAGCTAAATATATAAGAGGTTGTGTTATGTGTGCAACAAGTAAGCCTAGCAATAGGAAATTGGGTTTGTACACTCCTCTTCTAGTTTCTTCTCATCCTTGGGAAATCATTTCTATGGACTTTGTAGGAGGACTACCTATGTCTAGAAAAGGGCATGATTACCTATATGTTGTTGTGGATAGGTTCAGCAAAATGTGTATCTTAATGCCATGTAACAAGCAGATCACTGCTGAACAAACAACTCTTTTATTCTTTCAAAATGTTTGGGTACATTTCGGGCTACCCATGTCTATTATATCTGATCGAGATTCCCGGTTCTTGGGAAAATTCTGGTCAACTTTATGGGAGCTTATGGATACCAAACTAACGAAAAGTACAGCTTTTCATCCACAGACCGATGGGAAAACAGAGGTAGTAAACAGAACAGTGATTCAGCTTCTCAGACGATATTGTAGTAAACATCCTAAACTTTGGGATGAGTAGTTACAGTATATACAACATGCTTACAATCATGCAATTCATTCTTCCACACAAAAATCTCCTTTTGAAACTTGTTTTGGTTATCTGCCAAAAACAATGATGGACTTCTCTTTTGGCAAAGATGCAGTGGATGGACATCATGATGCAAATAAAGCTTTAAAGTTCATTTGGAGAATCCAAGCAGTACAGCAGGAAGTTCAAGAACAGTTGGAGAAGAGCCAGGTGAAGTACAAGGCCAGGCATGATAAGCATCGAATTGATCATCAATTTCAGGTAGGTGACAGAGTTTGGTTACACATCACCAAAGAAAGGATGAAAGGTGAAGGTAAAAAGCTTAAACCTATCAGGTATGGTCCTTTTGAGATCTTGGAAAAGGTCAGTACTAATGCTTTTCGCTTGAATTTACCTCCATACATGCAAATTTATTCAGTTGTCAATGTTGAGAATCTTAAACTTTATGAGCCTCCTATGATCATGGATGAGGAAATTAACATACAGATTCCTTCCATAGATGATTTGGCAACTGAATATATGAGATATTTGCAGGATGATGTTATTCTTGACAGAAATGTAAGAACTTCACAAAGGGGGAATGCTGAGTACCTTCGAGTGGGGTTGAAAGGAAGGCATCCTAGCAAAGCGAGATGGATGGAGATTGGTAAAGTGAGGGAACTTTACTCTCACTTACTTGTAGAATAATTCAGGATTTTGGTGGTCCAAAAGCTCTCCAATGGGGAGGATTGATCCAGTGGATCATTCCTTGTTAATGATCCAATATGGTACAATGGTTCCTAGAAGCCGCGCGGTTGGAAGAAAAATGGACAGCAAAAATACACAGATCGGAAGTCGGAAGCTTTTCTCCTTCCCCAGATCGGAAGCAAAAATACACAGATCGGAAGTCGGAAGCTTTTCTCCTTCCACATATCGGAGGTCGAAAGCATTTCCCTTCTGCAATGGCAGAAGCTTCCAAGCTTTTCTCCTTCCGCAACAGCGAGGCTCGGAAGACTTTCCTCTTCCACAACGGCGGAAGCTTCCAATCTTTTCCCTTTCCGCAACAACGGGGCTCGGAATCCTTTCCTCTTATGCAACGGTGGAAGCCTAACAGATGCTCAGGTGGATCGGAAGTCGGAACACTTCCGCAGCTGCAACGACGGAAGCCCAAAAACTTAAAAGATCGGTGAAATCGTTCGACAGGATCGGAAGAAGAAGTGGTGCGCCATCCGCAACGGCGGAAGCCAAAGTAACTAAGACTTCTGACTTGAAAACCAACTGATAGCCGATTGAAATAGAATTCGTCGGAACCGTTGCTTATCCTCTTCAGCAACGACGGATGAGCAGATGACTTCAACCTTCCGACTTAAACCCTGCAAGTGGTCATGCGGGGACGTTTCACAAATGGTTTTTGTAGGATCTTGATGCCGTATGATGCCGCGTTGATAGGGAGATGAACAGTCGAGGGCAGTTGGCAGAAGGAGGTGAACAGTCACGTTCTTGAGCATTTTTCCCATTGTAACGACAAAGAAGAGTATAAAGGAGAGTTCGTGAAGCACAGAAAGGGGGGTTTTTCGGAGTTATAGAAGCTGGGAAAGTTTGCTAAAAAAAGATCCACATGCTTTTGAAGTCGACCATCCCTAGTTGTTACTTGGCTTCTTTGACTATTGAATTCGAGTTTGTAACTTTCATAGAGGAGGTCTTAAAGACTTTGCTATTGATACCTAGTTTCTGTGATTGTCAAGAGTCGATCTGTCTTCTTTGTTCTATTTGGCTTCTCTTTGCTTCGAAAGCCAATTTGTATTATTCCAGAGAGGAGGTCTTGGAGACTTTTGCCCATACTACTGAACTGATTTGCAGAGTCCATAACCATTTGTACCATTTTTAAAAGAATTAATTGGATCGGTTCCCATTGGAGAGGGGCCCGGAGACGTAGCCCAGTGGAGGGGGTGAACTCCGTTATCAATTCTGTCTATGACTTTGGGTTGTATGTTTTCTGCTTGGCATTTTTTTATCAGTATTATTTTCATTCCTGTTCTGAGCATTTAATTTCTGCTAATACTGTCCATTAATTAACCTATTGCACGCATTATTTTACAACAAACTTTTGATGCACTAAAGTTGAGGTCCTACAGATCACTATCATTCAAGCAATCGATTGCGAGCTCCGTCATTTCACTCGCCGCTTTAGTGTAATATTTGAAGAGGAATACGAAGAGCCCTATATAGTTGAGGATTCAAAGAGTATTTGAGCAGGCGGGTTAACAGTTATGATGAACCTGAAATACGGACCGTTTAGTAACTACTTGTAATGATGATTTGAAGAGTAAGGATGTGTACAGAGGATGTTGAAGCTGAACCATTTCTGTAACGGTTTGAGGATGCTGAAGCCGAACCGGTTCTGTAACGGTTTGAGAAGTTGTTTCGATGAAACAAGAAAGAGAAATGAACTCAGAAGATGATATATATATATTGAACAGAAACAGTTGTGAGAGTGAGTTGTTTTGAGGAGAGTAATGGTGTGCAGAGTATTAAGAGATCGGTACTGTAAAATGATACTGAATGAGCAGAGCAGCAGAGCATAGGAACTGAAGAATGTGTTGAACAGTTGAACAAAATAGAGGAGCAGAGAGCTAATGTTGAACAAAGCAGAGTGGTTTGGTAAGCAGAGACATATCTGTATTGTTGCATTTTGATTCTATTGGAAAGTCTAGTAAATAAGGGAGGTAGGGAGGTGCTAGGGGAGACTTTATGTCTCTGTCTGCAAGTGTGTGCTTTTAGAAATTGAATATTGGTGTCTTCACCCAGTTGGTGCTGGGTTAAACTGGAAGTTGGTGCTTCCACCCAGTTGGTGCTGGGTTACAGTGAGAGTTGGTGCTCTCAGCAAGTTGGCGCTTGCATTCAGAGGTTGCAACCTCTTTGAGTCGGTGCTCAAATAAGAATTGATGTACAACCATTGAAGCCTTTGACATCATAAGAAGAAGAGGTTTTTTCCCTTAAGGGTTTCCTCACGATATCTGTGTATCATATATGTGATTAAATATTTTGATTGAATGCTATGTTTTATGTTATCTGCTCTTATGTTTATAACTCTAAATTCATAGCAAAGATTGACTGCCATAAAGTTTATTGATTCTAAGTTACAAGAAGTATTTTGGTGAAAAATATTAACTAACTAATTCACCCCACCCCTCTTAGTTAGTTTATACCTGTAACAATTGGTATCAGAGCAGCGTTCCTTTTGGTTAAGGTAGATCTTGAAGAGTTAAAATGGTTAGTCAAGATGGATCAATAAATAGAGCATTGTAGAAGGAGCAAGTTGACAAAGTCGACTTGGATGAAGACTGACTTAGTCGATCAGCCGACTAAGTCGATGGGCCGACTTAGTCGATCAGCCGACTAAGTCGGTCGGACGACTAACTAGAAAGATTAGTCAGCTAACTAACAGTCGTGTCGGTTCACCGAACCGATAGGTAGTTATTTTGTAACTGTTTGTAACTTGTATATATTAGGCTGTTGAGCCAAGCAAGAACTCAGTTCAGTTCTCTGCCTTGTATGAACTCATTACATTAATATAATCTATTTTCCTATCTGTTCTTGTCTCTTGTATCTGATTTATAGTTATGTTTTAGTATGTATTATTGGTAACCTTATGTGATCTGTGCGATTACAACATTGGTTCTGTTGCCGGGACATGAACTCGGGTCTCTCGGGTGAGAGCCGAGTATCCTAACCAACTAGACTACAATGGAGATAGCTGGCTAAGGAGATAGCTGTCGCCAGGAAAAAAATCAAGGCCCAAAAACTACAACAAGGTAGGGGTAAGCGCAAGCTTATTCTGGCTGACTCGTCCGACGATGAGGAGGAACTAGCAGCTGCGGTCGTCGACATTGTTGAGGATGCCCGTGCAAATAAGGTATCAGTTGAAATTCAGTTTCAACGGTATCTAGACGCAGGAGCTCCGGAGGGTCGACCAAAGAAAGAAAAAATGGCACCGACACCTGAAAATGTGGTCGACCTTGTGTCGACCCCTCCCCCTCCATCCTTGAAAACCATAGTCGAGGAGCAAGCACCAGTACAGCAGGCAGACAGTCCCCATGATGAATATCAATGCGCCATCCCGGAGGCACTCAGAGCCAGGGTCGACCAGGATGCTGAGCTTAAATCTTTCTTCGTGACACTTCCTGCACTGTTTAAGTCGGCCCAGAAAATACAAACAAAAGCTCCTCTCTATGCAAGCAAAAAACCCTATGCAACTGTTACGACGAAATTCACCTGGGACCAACAAGGTGACGTAATAGGAACATCAAAGTCTGTCACAGAGCCAATCGACATCGACGCCAAGGACGACCTACCCACTACACCTTCGGAAGCAGGTATCTCTTCCGACCAAAGTTCACAACACACTCCAGCCAACCCTTCGACCCTTGTCCATACCCCCACTCTGTCTCCAACACCACCATCATCACAACCTCCTTCACCACCACCACCACCGTCAAAATCCCCACCACCAGAATTACAGCCAAACCCATCACAGCCACTGTTATCTTCCCAACCGGAAGTGTTCATACCACCTCCTCAAAAAGAAACACCCTCAACTTCTATACCACCTAACCAACTAGAAAAACCCTCGACTTCCAATCCACCAACCACAGACCCAACCTCAACTGCTGCAGATACCCAAGAGCAACAGACAGACAAACCACAGAAAAAGAAAGAGCAGCATAGAACATCCGGTCTTTGGATTAGCCTAAGGGATGCAAGTTCCTTGGACGACATAGAGGTCGGCCAACTCCTTAAAACTGTGGCCAAAGAGTCAAAGAAAAGGACAGATCGAAAAAATAAAGAGCTTGTAGCCAAAAATGCAGAGGAAGTCGAGTTTCTCGGCAGATGCAGAGCTCTAGCACAGATCGTGATACCAGGCCCTATTGACGTCAACAAAGATCGACCACTTGACAGAGCATATCAGGTCTTCGAGACGATGGTATCGACCATCCAGACCCGGATGCAAGAGACTAAGGAAGAGCAAAAGGAGGAGACTGTTCGACTGCTCCTGGCCCAGCACACTGCATTCTCGGAGGCATACAAGGTTCTATAGGATCATATGGAAGAATCAGTTGTCACTGAGGAAGTATTACGAGACTGGACTAATCACTATGGGAAGGTCTATCAGTAGACAAGGCAGGCACGACAGGGCATTCAGGCTTTGGAGGGCAGGAAGTCGACAGAGGCAGAACTGAGGCAAACCATTGAAGAACAAATTGTGATGGAGACCAACAAACTGCAGAAGCTAGAACGAGAGGCACATCAGTGGGTTCAACAAGCCCTTCCCAATATAGAGAAAGTCGACATCATCTGCCCACAGATGAAATGACTCATCAATGCTGCAGAAGAGCAAAACAACTTGTTGGGTCCCAACATGGAGAACATTGCAAAAATGCCCATGTCCGAAAAGATGTCGATCCTTTCAAGTCTCACTACCTTAACAATCGATATCCAGAAGGCATTGCAGAGTTGGACCGACTTTCAGCATCATCTTTCCATCATAGCTCCAGCTATCGTTGAAGTCTGCGTCCAAAGGAGACCGACCATCCATCTGCACAGTCCACAGCAAGAGCAAGTTTGAATGGTTCGACAAGAGTTCGTTTTTTGTACCTCCCTGTTTCTTTGGGACGAAGAAAATTTTTGTTTGTGGGGGAGATGTAGAAGGAGCAAGTCGACGAAGTCAACTTGGATGAATACCGACTTAGTCGATCAGCCGACTAAGTCAATGGGCCAACTTAGTCGATCAGCCGACTAAGTCGGTCGACCGACTAACTAGAAATATTAGTCGGCTAACTAACAGTCGTGTCGGTTCACCGAAGCGACAGGTAGTTATTTTGTAACTGTTTGTAACTTGTATATATTAGGCTGTTGAGCCAAGCAAGAACTCAGTTCAGTTCTCTGCCTTGTATGAACTCATTACATTAATATAATCTGTTTTCCTATGTGTTCTTGTCTCTTGTATCTGATTTATAGTTATGTTTTAGTATGTATTATTGGTAACCTTATGTGATCTGTGAGATTACAACAAGCACCCATATTTGATGGTAAAATTTTTTCTTTCTGGAAGGTTAGGATGAGAACATACTTAATGTCCCTAGGTGTTGATGTTTGGGAAGTTGTAGAGACTGGGTATGCAAAACTTGTTTTGCTAGCATCCAAATATGATAAGCTAGAATTTACTTTCAATGCAAAAGCAATGAATGCTATTCTGAGTGGTCTTGTTGAAATTGAATTTGTAAAAGTAATGCACCTTGATTCTGCCAAAGAAATGTGGGATAAGCTTATTAGCAGCTATGAAGGAAATGAGAAAGTTAAAGATGCCAAGTTGCAAACTCATAGACTAAGATTTGAACAACTGAAAATGAATGAAGATGAAATTATTAGTAAATTTTTCCTGAGAGTTGATGAGTTAGTAAATGCCATGAGAGCTCTTGGTGAAAAAATAAGTGATGATGATACCTTCCTTGTTCATAAAATCCTGAGATCTTTTCCTGACAGATTCAACCCTAAAGTCTCAGCTATATAAGAAATGAGTGATCTTAAAAAGTTATCTCTTGACCAATTACTAGGAATTTTGACAACCTATGAAATGAGGATTAGTAAAGACCAAAACACTTCCAAAGAAGCCTCTTTCAAAGCTGAAAAGAGTATAGAGGTAGATGTGGATGAAATAGAAGCAAAATTTGTGAGAAGACTGAAAACAGTGTCAGGGAAATACAAAGGCAAACTTCCTTTCAAATGTTTTAACTATGGTAAAACATGAGACTTTGCTGCTAAATGCCCTCATATGAGGAAAGAGCAGAATTCTGCAGATGAAGAGAAATTTTTAAAGAAGAGGTATAGTAAAGAAAACAAGTACAAGAAGAAAAGTCTACGTGTGAATTATGATGAATCCACAGAAACTTCAGAAAGTGAATCCTCCCATGAAGACAAAGAGAATGATTTCATGCTTATGGCTGTAGAAGATCTAGAGATGAGTTGTACAGAGATGAATGATGAAGATGCCATTGTGGACATGGAGGGAGAGCTGATGAGTGCTCTAGAGGACATTGATAGACTAAGAATAAAGAAAAGAAAACAAAAACAGCTATTAATCTAGTATGAAACCAATGGAAAAGACATCTCTCTAATAAAGCTAGAGCTGGAAGAGGCAAAGAAAATTGAAGAGACTCTAAAACAACAGCTAGCTGAAAGCAACACCAGATATGAACATCTAGAGAAAGAAGTAGTAGTTGTTAAGAAGGATTTAGAAAAATTTCAAGCCTTATATCATCAGAATATCTCTAGTATCAAAGCTTCAGAAGAGCTAAATAACATTCTAAACAGACAGAGGTCACCTCAGATTAAGTTTGGTCTAGGCTATGATCAAGGTGCAAGTAGCAGTAATTCAGAAAGCAAAGAATCATCAAACTTGATTAATTTTTAGAACAGCAAGCAGGCAGAAATCTCCAGAATAATAAATGTTGAAGCATGTAAAGACAATAATGAAAATCGATCAAAGAGTGATAAAAAGCAAGAAAATACCGATCTAAATAGCAAATCGGTACAGTCAAGAGTTCATGAAAAAGAGCCATATAACAGAATCAAGTATGCAGATCATAATTACAATTATGAGCATCATAACTCAATACATTACTTTTCTAGAAATCCACCAAGAGTTAGGTATGCTAATTTCTTCAATGGTTATTGTTTCTGTTGTTCTAACATTGGGCACAGAGCTGCCAATTGTTTTTACAATTTCAGAAACATTCAGAGAAGGATGTCAAATAACAAACAGATGATACACCAATCAACGTATAGTCATATGGGTCGTGTATCTCAATCAGCTGTTAAAAGGAGAATGCAAAACAGAGATACTAATCTGTTTGATCTTCTATACAACGAAACAGAACGTTACATATGTCACAACTTTGGGCATAAAGCTACAGAATGTAACTTGAAAGAGAACAAAACAGAACCAAAAATCAAATATACAGCTGAACGAAATGTATGGAGGAAGAAAGAGATTTCTATTGTAATCTCATGCTCTCAGTTCAGAAACAGAAGAATCCTTGGTACATCGATAGTGGATGTTCGAAACATATGTCAGGAGAGAAAGATAAGTTTATTTCTATGTCAGAACAGAAATATGGGAATGTAACATTTGGAAACAATGCACCAAGAAAGATCAGAGGCAATGGAATGGTTAGTCTTAGCAATGGTAAAGGAAAGGCTCAAGATGTGTTATTTGTAGATGGGTTGAAGCACAACCTTCTTAGTGTGAGTCAAATGTGTGACAAAGGGTGTGAAGTCGTGTTCACTGCTAAAGATTGTAAAATTAAAAATGTTTCCTCAGAAAAACTGGTTGCCAAAGGAATAAGGACTGAGAATAATGTTTACATTTTAAAAGAAGAAAAAGAAGAGTGTTATCTCAGCAAATATGATGAAAGTTGGCTGCGGCACAAAAGACTAGGACATCTACATTTTGATCATTTAATAAAACTAAAAAGCAGAGCAGCAGTAAGGGACTTTCCAGAAATATCTAAACCACGTGATGAAGTGTGTAAACCTTGTCAGATGGGGAAGTTAACCAGAACATAGTTTAAGTCAAAGAGTGTTCCTTCCACAAATAAGCCTCTTCAACTAGTCCATCTGGATCTGTGTGGCCCATCAAGGAAAGAAGGTACAGGTAAGGAGAACTATTTCATGCTTGTGATTGATGACTATTCCAGACTAACATGGGCTGCATTCCTTAAAGAGAAGTCTGAAGCATTTGCTAAATTCAAGATATTTAAAGCCCTGATTGAAAATTAGATTGGAAGAAAGATTAAAGCTATCAGATCTGACAGAGGAGGAGAGTTCAGTTCAAGACAGTTCAAAGAATTCTATGATGAGCATGGCATCAGGAAAGAATATACAATTGCAGGAACTCCTCAGCAAAATGGAGTGGTAGAAAGACAAAACAGAACAGTCCAACAGATGGCCAGATCAATGATGAAAGAAAAGGATATTTCTCAAGGCTTCTGGGTGGAAGCTATTCATACAGCTGTGCACATTCTTAACAAGGCTCATTTGAGACCAAACAGTGACAAAACACCATATCATTTATGGTTTGGAAGACCTGCAACCATTAAACATTTCATAGTTTTTGGGAGTAAATGCTATATCAAGAATAATGATGAAAATTTGGGCAAGTATGATGACAGAGCAGATGAAGGAATCTTTTTAGGATATGCTATAGAAATCAAAGGCTATAGGTGTTATAACCAGAGGCTGCGTAAAATAGTAGATTGTATAGATGTGAAATTAGATGAAGATTGTCATGGAAATATCAGTCAAAGGAATGATGAAGATTCATGTTTGGAAGATACAAATGAAGAGACAGAAGAATAGGTCCAAGAATCCCAGAAGGAATAATCTGAATCATCAGAGTATGAGGAAGCTAAACCTGAACAACACACTGTATAATCTTCTTCCAGAATGATTAGAAAAAATCACCTTAAAAGCCAAATTATTGGTGATGAAAGTAAAGGTGTTCAGACTAGAAGGAATATTTTGCAAGAATCTGAACAGTCTCATATTGCTCTTCTCTCTACAATTGAGCCCCAATGTTTTAAATAAGCCAACAAAGACAAAGACTGGGTAGCAGCCATGAATGAAGAGCTGGATCAGATTGAAAAGAATAGTACTAGGGAACTTGTTCCTAGGCCATCAGACAAGAATGTGATTGGATCCAAATGGGTATATAAGAACAAATTAAATGAACAGGGACAGATTGTAAGGAATAAAGCAAGACTAGTTTGCAAAGGTTATGCTCAGATTGAAGGACAAGAATTCGATGAAACATTTGCTCCAATGGCAAGAATGGAGGCTATTAGAATGTTTCTAGCCTATGCTTGTTACAAACGATTTAGAGTACACCAGATGGATGTCAAGTCAGCATTTCTCAATGGAAATTTAGAAGAAGAAGTGTATGTGGAGCAACCTGAAGGCTTTTCATTCATAGATAAATCTGACTATGTATGCAAGCTGAAAAAGGCTTTGTATGGGTTGAAGCAAGCACCTAGAGCCTGGTATGCTAGACTGGACAAATATCTACAAGACAAAGGCTTCAAGAGAGGTTCTATGGACAACAATTTATATATCAAAACTGAAGGTGATGACTTACTGATTGTATTGGTTTATGTTGATGATATCATCTTTGGCTGTACTAATAATCTTTCTGTTCAGTGGTTTGCTAACTCTATGAAATCTGAGTTGGAAATGTCAATGATTGGTGAGCTGTCCTATTTCCTTGGTCTTCAAATCAGTCAGAAACCTGGAGGTATGTTTCTTTCTCAAGAAAAGTATCTAAAGGAGATGTTAAAGAAGTTTCGAATGGAAGACTCCACACCTGTGAGTACACCCATGGTCAGTGGCTGCAAGTTGAGCAAAGATGATTCTTCACCTGAAGTGGATAAAAAAATGTACAGATCTATGATAGGAAGCCTGTTATATATTACTACATCAAGAACTGATATCATGCATGTTGTTGGGATGGTAGGAAGGTTTCAAGATGCTCCTAAACAGAGTCATCTACTAGCTGTGAAACATATATTCAAATACCTGAAAGGTACGCTCTCTTATGGTCTATGGTATCCCAGAAATCAGAACTTTCATCTAACAACATATTCAAATGCGGATTGAGCTAATTGTGTAGATGAAAGAAAAAGTACAAGTGGCAGAGCATTCTTTTTAGGAGACTCTTTGGTTGCCTGGCTAAGTAAAAAAAAAGTTCCATTTCTTTATCCACTACTGAAGCAGAGTACATAGCTGCTGCTACTTGCTGTACTCAAATTTTATGCATGGTTCAATCTCTTGCTGATCTAGACGTAAAGTATTCTGAGCCTATTCTCATTCACTGTGACAATACTAGTGCTATCAGTGTTTCCAAGAATCGTGTTCTTCATTCCAAAACTAAACACATCCCCATAAAATACCATTTCTTGTGCGAACAAGTGGCTACTCAAGTGGTGTTGTTGCACTATATTCCTTCTACAGAACAGATTGCTGATATTTTTACTAAGCCTTTACCCACAACTCAGTTTGAATATCTATGTCAGAAGCTAGGTGTTTAGTCCTTGTCTCAGTAACTCATGCATTGTGTTAGGGGGAGTCTGTGTTTATTGTATATCTTATTTTTGTTTACAACATGGAATGGCAATTCATTTTCTTAGAGCATCTTGTCATACTAGTCATCAGATATACCATATCTACCCAGGTTTATCCTTTGTCCTTGATGTCAAAGGGGGAGATTTTGGAATATCGTTCAGAATGGTGTGTTCAGGACTAGTAGATGGTAGCTAGTGCTCAGTCTTAAAGTATTGTCATTGATGGAAATCTTCTATAAAGAGAAGGGGAACTGAAAAAGAGGCAATTTACTGTAAAAGAGGCAGGTACGCAGGTATCAATGGAGAAAAATCTTAATCGGAAGTCAGAAGATATTTACTTCGGAAGCGGAATGAATTTCCCAGCCATAACGACGGAAAAGGAAAGGTTAAAGAAATGCGTGACTATAAGCATCGGCAGTCGGAACGCTTTGGACTTCGGAAGCATAATGACTTTCCCAGCTGCAACGGCGAAAAAGGAAAGGTTAAAGACACGCGTGACTATAAGCATCGGCAGTCGGAGTGCTTTGGACTTCGGAAGCGGAATAAATTTCCCAGCTGCAATGGTCGAAAAGGAAAGGTTAAAGACATGCGTGACTATAAGCATCGGCAGTCGGAGCGCTTTGGACTTCGGAAGCGGAATGACTTTCCCAGCCACAACGGCGGAAAAGGAAAGGTTAAAGACATGTGCATCGGCAGTCGGAGAGCTTTGGACTTTGGAAGCGGAATGAATTTCCCAGCCACAACGGTGGAAAAGGAAAGGTTAAAGACACGCGCATCGGCAGTCGGATCACTTTGGACTTCAGACGCTTAGTTGCTTTGGGAGCCGCAACGACGGAGAATGAAAGAACAAAAGGTTCTGACGCGAAACTAAACAATCAACCGACTAAGGAAAATACATCGGAGAAGAATACCGAGACTGAAGATGATTATCTTTCCGCAATGGTGGGATGAATTTAAACAAGCAGCGGCTCAACTCCAGCATTGGACAAAGTTTTTTTTCTCTAAAGTATCACGAAATGTCTATCATTCAAGAAATCGATTGCGAGCTCCGTCATTTCACTCGCCACTTCAGTGTAATATTTAAAGAGGAATACGAAGAGCCCTATACAGTTGAGGATTCGAAGAGTATTCGAGCAGGTGAATTAACAGTTATGATGAACCTGAAATGCGAACCATTTAGTAACTGCTTGTAATGATGATTTGAAGAGTAAGGATGTGTATAGAGGATGTTGAATCTGAACCATTTCTGTAACGGTTTGAGGATGCTAAAGCTGAACCAGTTCTGTAACGGTTTGAGAAGTTGTTTCGATGAAACAAGGAAGAGAAATGAACTCAGAAGATGATATATATATATATATATTGAGCAGAAACAATTGTGAGAGTGAGCTGTTTTGAGGAGAGTAATGGTGTGTAGAGTATTAAGAGATCAGTACTGTAAAATGATACTAAATGAGCAGAGGACTGAAGAATGTGTTGAACAGTTGAACATAACAGAGGAGCAGAGAGCCGATGTTGAACAAAGCAGAGTGGTTTGGTAAGAAGAGACATATCTGTATTGTTGCATTTTGATTTATTGGAAAGTCTAACAAATAAGGGAGGTAGGGAGGTGCTAGGGGAGACTTTATGTCTCTTTTTGCAAGTGGGTTCTTTTAGAAATTGAAGATTGGTGTCTTCACCCAGTTGGTGCTGGGTTAAACTGGAAGTTGGTGCTGGGTTACAGTGAGAGTTGGTGCTCTCAGCAAGTTGGTGCTTGAATTCAGAGGTTGCAGCCTCTTTGAGTCGGTGCTCAAATAAGAATTGATGTACAGCCATTGAAGCCTTTGACATCATAAGAAGAAGAGGTTTTTTCCCTTAAGGGTTTCCTCCTGAAATATCTGTGTATCATATATGTGATTAAATATTGTGATTGAATGCTATGTTTTATGTTATCTGCTCTTATGTTTATAACTCTGAATTCATAGCAAAGATTGACTGCCATAAAGTTTATTGATTCTAAGTTAAAAGAAGTATTTTGGTGAAAAATATTAACTAACTGATTCACCCCCCCCTCTCAGTTAGTTTATACCTGTAACAGAAAACTACTGAATTTCCTTCCTATTCTACTGAATATTTGGATGATGAAATCGGGGGTGATGAACCTGATTTGGATCCTCTAATTTTTTATATCAGTGTACAGAAAACATCAGATGCTGAATCAGAACCTAAAGTAAAAAATCATCTCCCAACATGGGCCCAACAGACACTCTCCTTCGCAGGAGATAACATTGGAAATCTGGATGATCCAAGGAGAACCTAGTCTGATTTCCAAAGAGCAGGTATTGCACTCTCTTGTCCTGATTATTTGCTGTATGAAACTTGTTATTTGATTATTATTTTAGGCCCAAATTCCTACTACTATGCTTGGAAATATTCGATATGGCAAGTTGCCATGGATGAAGAGATGAATTCTCTTCAGAAAAACACTACTTGGGAGCTAGTTTCTCTTCCTCCGGGAAGGAAATTGGTTCAATGAAAGTGGGTGTTTCAAACTAAGGTTGCTGCAGATGGAAGTAGATGAAAATATAAGGCAAGTTTGGTGGAAAAATGTTTCTCCTAGGTTGAAGGTGTGGACTACCATGAGAATTTTGCACCGGTTGCAAAAATGGACTCCATCTGCCTAGTTTTTGCAATTTCAGCATCTAAGCACTGGGAAGTGCATCATATGGATTTTAAGTCAGCCTTTTTGCATGGAGATCTTCATGAGGAGATATAAATGAAGCACCCTGATGGCTACATCTCTGATCCATCTTTGGTTTGCAAGCTAAAGAAGTCACTATACGGGTTAAAACAGGCCCCAAGAGAGTGGTATTCCAAGATGGATGCCTTCCTTCTCTCGCAAAACTTCCAAAGGTGTAGATCAGATCCAAATGTGTATATACAGAAATCTGATGGTCACTTGATTATTATTTTTTTATATGTTGATGAATTACTGATCACAGGTATCACAGTTGCTTCTATTTCAGTCATCAAAACTGCTCTCCATAATGCGTTTGAAATGAGCGATTTGGGGATCTTACAACAATTTTTGGGGCTCGAAATTGAGCAAAATTCTGATGGGATAATGGTCAATCAGTCCAAATTCATATCAGACCTGTTATTCAAGTTTAACATGGCTGAATGTAGGCCTGCACCATTCCATTTCCTTTCAGGGATCAACCTTGAAGAAGGAAAAAGCACACCTCCCATGGACTACACTATTTATCGACAGTTGATTGATAGCTTGTTGTACTTGACTCATTCTCAGCCTGATATCTATTATGTCATGAATGCTATATCAAGATATATGTAGCAGCCCTATGATATTCATTGAAAGGCAGCCAAGAGGATCCTCCAGTATATTCAGGGAACCAGGACCTACAACATTCACTATGCTGTAGACTCTGAGCTAGAGCTGGTTGGATACATAGATTCTGATTGGGAGGGTGATTCTATTGATCAGAATTCTACTTCTAGATATGTCTTCATGTTTGGTGGTGGCCCCATTTTCTGGTCTAGAAAAAATCAGGCCGCCATATCATTGTCTTCAGCAGAGGTTGAGTATCAAGGAGCGGTGAATGCTTGCATCCAAGCTGATTGGTTGCAAGGAATTTTTTCAGAGTTTGATCTTGGTAGTACTTTGTCCACTGTCCTCTTTTGTGACAATCAAAGCGCTATTAAGATATCCAAAGATCTAGTTACTAGGAAGAGGACCAAGCATGTAGAGATACACATGCACTATATCAGGGAGCTAGTCCATGACAAGACCATCATTCTGCAATACTGCCTGACTGATGAGCAGATTGCAAACATCTTGACCAAGAGCTTTTTAGAAAAGAAGTTCACTTACCTTCAATCACTAATGGGGGTGATTTCATCAGGGTGATCCAACTACTTTCAGTGTTCAGCTTGAGGGGGGGGTTTCCCACTGGGTTTTCCCTCTTTTCCTCACTTAGTTTGTTTTGAGCATTGTTTTTTAGTTGCAGTATTGTAGAAGGTGATCTATGGCCTTTGTTACCGGGACCCTAGCATTCTTATGCACTTATGTTTTCTACTCCTAATGAGTATAGCTTGAGGGGGGGTGTTGGAGACATTTACCACCAAACACACTCATTTTGGTCAATTTGGCCTAGTTAAACCACTATCCTAAGTTTTATTGACTTAATTGACATCAGAGGAGCACTAGATGACATCAGCATGAGCACACCCATGCCTACCTTCACTCAAGGAGGATAACTTAGCCTTCTCCTACATTCAAGGAGGTTAACTGGAGCACTCCGGGGGTGATTCGAGTGTCATTAATGCCCCATATTGATAACTGATGGTTACATTCAGTTAAACATAGCAGTGAAGGCACCTTCCTTCATTAAATTGATTATTTAATGATTATTTAATGAACTGGAGTCAACAGGGGTGCCTCCAGCCACTTCCGATGGTCAATTACACTTCAGTTAACCTCATCGAGGTTCATTGGAGTCAGTGATGTGCTACCACTTGTTGGTTGGATTGCAGTGAGATGTGTCTGAGCTACTTTCAGTTAGACTCAGTCAGTCATTGCACTCTGACTTCAGTTAGGGCTCAGTTGAGTCAGTTAGGGTTCTGATCAGTGGTTAACTTGAGTGTTGACTGTAGCTTACATTCAGTTAAGCTACACTCACTCATTCAATTCGAATGACCTCCTTGGTAATTCAAATTGTCTTGGCATTCATGCTTCCAACATGATCATTGTATTGTATTATTCATTTGATTATATAGAGCTGCCACTTCCATTGTAGGACCATTTTGCCAATTTTATGACTATATGTCTGTATTCTTTGTGAGACTGTGTTTTCAGTTCCTAGACCACTATGACAAATTAATACCCATTTGAGAGATAAGCATGGACACCTATTTTTATGAGATTTGGAGTTAAGGTCGATCAAACGATGGTTGAAAAAATGGACTTTGGTGACTTTTTTGGAATTAAAATTTTAAAGTATATTTAATACCCATTTCAGAGATAAGCTTGGACACCTATTTTAATGATTTTGGGAGCTATTTTGGACATCATTCAAGGTTCGTCAAATGAAATTTGAAAATATGCACTTTGTCGATTTTCTCAGAATTGATTTTTGAAAGTTAATTTAGGTACCCATTTGAGAGATAAGCAAGGACACCTATTTTTATGATATTTGGAGTTATTTTGGCCCTCGTTCAAGGTTGGTCAAACTAAGGTTGAAAATATACACTTTTGTCGACTTTCTCATAATTGAGTTTTCAAAGTGGATTTAGGTACCCATTTGACTGATAAGAATGGGCACCTGTTTTTATGATATTTGGAGCTATTTTGTCCCTGGTTCAAGGTTGGTCAAACCAAGGTTGAAAATATGCACTTTTGTCAACTTTCTGGGAATTTAAGTTTTAAAGTAGATTTAGATACCTATTCGAGAGATAAGCAACGACACCTACTTTTACTATCTTTGGATCTATTTTCAACCTCGTTCAAGGTTGTCAAACCAATGTTGAAAAGATGCATTTTTGTCGACTTTCTCGGAATTGAGTTTTGAAAGTGGATTTAAGTACCCATTTGAGAGATAAGCATGGACACCTATTTTTATGAGATTTGGAGTTATTTTGGACCTTGTTCAAGGTTGGTCAAACCAAGGTTGAAAATATGAACTTTTGTCGACTTTCTCAGAATTTAAATTTGAAAGTGGATTTAGGTACCCATTTGCGAGATAATCATGGACACTTATTTTTATGAGATTCGGAGGAATTTTGGCCCTCGTTCAAGGTTGGTCAAACCAAAGTTGACAACATCCACTTTCTTCAACCTTCTCCAAGCATGGATACCTATTTTTATGAGATTTGGAGCTATTTTGTCCGTCGTTCAATGCTGGTCAAATAACGGTTAAAAAGATGCACCTTGGTATACTTTCTCGGAATTGAGTTTTGAAAGTGGATTTAGATACCCATTTGAAAGATATGTATGCACACCTATTTTTATGACATTTGGAGCTATTTTTTCCCTCATTCAAGGTTGGCCAAACAAAGGTTGAAAATATGCACTTTTCTCGACTTTCTCGGAATTGAGATTTGAAAGTGGATTTAGGTACCCATTGGAGAGATAAGCATGGACACTTATTTTTTATGAGATTTGGAGCTATTTTTGCCTTCGTTTAAGGTTGGTCAAACCAAGGTTGAAAATATGCACTTTTGTCGACTTTCCTACAATTTAAATTTTAAGGTAGATTTAGATACCCATTTGAGAGATCAGCATGGACACCTATTTTTATGATATTTGGACCTATTTTGGCCCTCATTCAAGGTTGGTCAAACCAAGATTGAAAATATGCTTTTGTCAACTTTCTTGAAATTTGAGAGATAAGCATGGAGACCTATTTTTTTGAGATTTGGAGCTATTTTGGCCCTTGTTGAAGGTTGCTCAAACCAAGGTTGAAAAGATGCACTTTTGTCGACTTTCTCATAATTGAGTTTTGAAAGTGGATTTAGGTACCCATTTGAGAGATAAGCATGGACACCTAGTTTTATAATATTTGCAGTTATTTTGGACCTTGTTTAAGGTTGTTCAAACCAAGGTTGAAAATATGCACTTTTGTCGACTTTCTCTGCATTGAGTTTTTAAAGTGGCTTTAGATAGCCATTTGAGAGATAACCATGGACACCTATTTTTATGAGATTTGGAGCTATTTTGGCCCTCGTTCAAGGTTGGACAAACCAAGGTTGAAAATATGCACTTTTGTCTACTTTCTCATAATTCAGTTTTGAAAGTGGATTTAGGTAACTGTTTGAGAGATAAGCATGGAAACCTATTTTAATGAGATTTGAAACTATTTTAGCCCTTGTTCAAGGTTAGTCAAACAAAGGTGGAAAAAATGCACTTTTGTCGACTTTCTTGGAATTGAGTTTTGAAATTGGATTTAGGTACCCATTTGAGAGATAAGCATGGACACCCATTTTACGAGATTTGGATCTATTTGTGCTCTCGTTCAAGATTTGTCAAACCAAGGACGAAAATATGCACTTTTGTCAACTTTCTCAGAATTGAGTTTTGAAAGTGGATTTAGGTACCCATTTGAGAGATAAGCATGGAAACATATTTTTATTAGATTTGGATCTATTTCTGCCCTCGTTCAAGGTTGGTCAAACCAAGGTTGAAAAGATGCACTTTTGTCGACTTTTTCAGAATTGAGTTTTGAAAGTGGATTTAGGTACCCATTTGAGAGATAGGCATGGCCACCTATTTTTATGAGATTTTGAGCTATTTTGGCGCTCATTCAAGGTTGGTCAAACCTAGCTTGAAAAGATGCACTTTTGTCGACTTTCTTGGAATTGAAATTTTAAAGTAGATTTAGATACCCATTTGAGAGAAAAGCATGGATGCCTATTTTAATGAGATTTGGATCTATTTTAGCGCTCATTCAAGGTTGGTCAAACCAAGGTTAAAAATATGCACTTTTGTTGACCTTTTCGAAATTGAGATTTGAAAGTGGATTTAGGTACACATTCGAGATATAAGCATGTACAACTATTCTTATGAGATTTGGAGCTATTTTGACCCTCTTTCAAGGTTGGTCAAACTAAGTTTGAAAATATGCACTTTTGTCAACTTTCTCGTAATTGAGTTTTGAAAATGGATTTAGGTACCCATTTGAGAGATAACTATGGACACCTATTTTTATGAGATTTGGAGTTATTTTGGGCCTCATTCAAGGTTGGTCAAACCAGGTTTGTAAATATGCACTTTTGTCAACTTTCTCAAAATTTAAATTATAAAGTACATTTAGATACCCATTCGAGAGATAAGCATCAACACCTATTTTTATGAGATTTGGTGTTATTTTGGCCCTTGTTCATGGTTGGATATGCACTTTTGTCAACTTTCTTAGAATTGAAATTTTAAAGTAGATTTAGATACACATTTGAGAGATAAGCATGGACACCTATTTTTATGAGATTTGGAGCTATTTTGGCCTTCATTCAAGTTTGGTCAAACCAGCATTGAAAAGATGCTCTTTTGTCGACTTTCTCGGAATTGAGTTTTGAAAGTGTATTTAGGTACCCATTTGAGACATAAGCATGGACACCTATTTCTATGACATTTGGAGTTATTTTGGCCCTCATTCAACCTTGGTCAAACCAAGGTTGAAAATGTGCACCTTTGTCAACTTTCTCGGAATTTAAATTTGAAAGTGGATTTAGGTACCCATTTGAGAGATAAGCATGGAAACCTATTTTTATGATATTTGGAGCTAAATTTCCCCTTGTTCAAGGTTGGTCAAACTAAGGTTGAAAATATCTAGTTTTGTCGACTTTCTAGGAATTGAAATATGAAAGTGGATTTAGGTACCCGTTTGAGAGATAAGCATGGATACCTATCTTTATGAGAGACTAAGGTATTTTAGGCCTTTTTTAGGTTGGTTAAACAAAGGTTGAAAAGATGCACTTTTGTTGACTTTCTCGTAATAGAGTTTTGAAAGTGGATTTAGATACCCATTTGAGATATTAGCATGGACACCTATTTTTATGAGATTTGGAGCTATTTTGGCCCTTGTTCAAGGTTGGTCAAACCAAGGTTGAAATATGCACTTTTATTGAGTTTCTCAAATTTGAGTTTTGAATGTTGATTCGGGTACCCAATTGAGAGATAAGCATGGACACCTATTTTTATGAGATTTTGTGCTATTTTGGCCCTCATTGAAGGTTGGTCAAAGCAAGGTTGAAAATATGCACTTTTGTGGACTTTCTTGGAATTGAAATTTTAAGGTAGATTTAGATACCGAATTGAGAGATGAGCATGAATAGCTATTTTTATTTTTTCCCTCATTCAAGGTTGGTCAAACCAAGGTTGAAAATATGCACTTTTGTCAACTTTCACGGAATTTAAATTTGAAACTAGATTTAGGTACCCATTTGAGAGATAAGCATGGACACCTATTTTTATGATATTTGGAACTATTTTGGCACTCGTTTAAGGTAGGTCAAACCAAGGATGAAAATATGCACTTTTGTCGACTTTCTCGGCATTGAGTTTTGAAAGTGGATTTAGTTACCCGTTTGAGAGATAAGCATGGACAACAAATCTTGGAATTAGCATCCCATTTAGCGTCCTTTTTTAGTGTATTTTTTTTAGATTGAGTGTTCAAACTAGATGCTAAATGGGATCAAACTAGACGCTAAATGGGACGCGTCATGGACAAAACTTAAAGTGTCTCAAAAAACATCTTTTTTTGCTTCCTAAATAGCATCCTTTATGACGTCCAAAATAGCGTCTCCTTTTTTGCTTCTAGAATAGCATCCATTAGAGGACGTTTGAAGTCTAAAATGGACCTCCTAAGGAAAATAATAAAATATTTATTAATTTTGGAGGAAGAATGAAAAAAACTACTTTTTGTGTTCGTATTTTCGACATATCTCCTTGTGTTTTCACTCAAATTCTGAGTGGGAGAGCTTGTTGGATGCAGAATTTAATTCTGCATCCAACGAGTACCCACACTACATACTTTTGATGGACCCCTCTACCCCCAAAACAAGAAATACTTGAAAAAATGTGATGATGACATCATCATCACATTTTTTCAGGTATTTCTTGTTTTTGGGGTAGCGGGGTCTTTCAAAAGTATGTAGTGTGGGTACTCGTTGGATGCAGAATTAAATTCTGCATCCAACGAGCTCTCTTGCTTGAAATTTGAGTAAAAACATAGGGATATATGTCGAAAATACAAACAAAAAAAGTTGTTTTCTTTTATGACAAATATTTCAATTCAACCATTATGGTTGACTCATTTTATTGAAATTCTATTGGTTCTTGAATTCCAACTCACAAAATTTATTGTTGGCGCATTTTCTTATAAGGCCCATTTTAGACCCCAAATTTCCTCTAATGCAACTTTGCTTCCTAAACAACATTGAGGTTTGCTTCCAGAATAGCGTCCAACTTTGCTTCCTAAATAACGTCATATTTTGCTTCCTAGCGAGTGTCTGTTTTTGCTTCTTAAATGATGCCCTTGTTAGCGCCATATTTGCATCCTTAATAGCACCATGTTAGAGCCCAAATTAGCATCCATTTTTGCTACCACTTTAGCATCCCATTTTGCACCATGTTTTACTTCCAAATATGTGCCAATTTTTGCTTCCAAATTTGCACCAATTTTTGCTTCCTTTTTTGCATTGTGTTTTTCTACCAAAATGACGCCAAATATTTCTTCTATTGTTGCACCATATTTTGCTTCCTATGTAGTGCCATGTTTTGCATCCAAAGTAACATCTTATTTTTCTACCATATCAATGCCATGTTTGGCTTCATCATTAGCACCACGTGTTGCATCCTTTTTAATGCCTAGTTTCGCATCTCTCATGTTTTGGTCACTAATTTAGTCATTTTTAGTAATTTTATATACAAGTTTTGGTCATTTTGTTTAGTCACCTATCTCTTATTTTTTGCTTACTAATTTAGTTGTTTTAACCGATATTATAATATCACTAGGGCATGGAGGAATCGAACCACCAACCTCCTGCTTGTAAGGCAGGCGCTCTTCCATTGAGCTAGAACCCTTTAAAAATTTGGGAACCTAACTTATAGAGTCTTCTATAATGGTAAAAAATATCAATACACAACATTGAGTATCTAATGGTCGATAAAGGATGATAGATTGTACTATTTTCAACATGGGATTGATTACGTTCCTTGGTTCATTGTATATCATTTTCCTATGATTGTAAAGTTTCTATCATTACAGTACCAACATCTGTATCTTGTGAGGCAGTCTGTCGAAAAAGCATAGTTAAAAAATTTTCACCTATTTTGTCAATGACTATCATAACGCTATAGTGTGTTCCTAATTCGAATTAAGGTTTTAACACAGCCTTTCGACTACAACATTGGCCACAAGAGGAAACAATTTTTGTATAGGAATTTGAATGCATAGAGACACTCTTGGTTCAAAGTGACCACCCCAAATTTATGGCTAATAGCATCCAGTTAAACTACCCGCAATGCACATTAACATATTAAATGTTCAAAAACATGTTAATGTCAATGGATGACAAGGTACATGTTATAATAATGAACTATGTGCTAATAAATTAATTCATGTACAGGGAAAATTTCCATCCTATTTTACTTTCTCGCATATCCTAATGACAACAATAATTTAGACTATAATGGAACATGCAATGTGATTTAAATCCGTGAGTATTCATACCTATGTTTGATGCAACCAGATCTTAAATCACATTACCTTATATGCTCAGAATCAATAGCTAAATATTAGTAGAAAATTGCATAGTTAGTAAGCGTAGAGCAAAATCCTTCCCCAAAAAATCAATACAATATCAAACAATATCTAATATGAAAACATAATCCCCACCTAATCCAAAACCATAAGCGAAATTCCTAGTAGCTCATATCAACATTTTTTTTAGAGTCCATTTTTTATAAAGTACACACAAATCAATGCCAAGATGCAAGATATTTATCCCATATGTATGAATCAACACACTTTGTGTTAATAATGTAAATTTTATATTTGAAGAGTTTGTTCCTATAGTTACCATAGATATCTTTGTTTTTTTAGAAAAGAGATTAATATTCTACTGAAAGAAGCAAGACGCTCTTGTAATCTGGAGATGCTTAAGAGATCTAAAGTTGATATCAATATATACATAAGAAACAAACACTCTTTATACTTTTTGCGATCCTAAACAAAACATCATATTGATTTCATTATCCAAAGATGGAACATACATTATATGAATTCATTTCATTAGTGTGAGACAACACATTCTATGAATTCCCTAAAATTCATAAAGCCAGTAATGCCATTACCAATTTAATTCAAGAGAAAAATTTGTAGGATTGTGTTGTAGTATTATTACCTTCTCAATCGTAGGATTGATGTGTTAAACAAGAACACATTTCTACTATAAGAGTATGAAACCTTCAGTTTAAAGACAAAACTAATATTAGGAGAGGAATAGACAAAAAGGAGAAAGTAAATTCTAACTTAAAACAAAGTATAGGATTGCAATTTTGAACAATAGGAACAACAATTTGATATTCAACAAAAACTTGTAAAATGAAACTTAGACTAAAAATAATATTCCACCACATCTTACAAAACTCAGATGTAACAAGTATGCTTCTTCCCAACCAATAGTAAGATCAAGTCCAAGGATTTGCCAAGAAATGACCAGTAGTAAAAGAACAAATCCTCTCGCTTTTCACAATAATCATGTATGGGAACAAAAAGAAAACGCTTAGTGAAAAAACAATGCAAAGATCATATCTAGTTACTCAACAACTATTAGTGTAAAAACTTAGATTATGAGATAGAAAAGAGTATATGCATGAAAAAATGAAGTATTTTGCTTAAAATCTCTCAATACCTGACTTAAGGACAGAGGCATAGGTGATTATCCAACTCCAAATATACATGACTCACTGGACTTTTTATACTCACTGGACTTAAGGACATAAGTTGTTTTGTCCATTGATGTCCAAGAGTCTTGATACAAACACAAATCCTTTAAAGTTTATATCCATATGGGACTTGGGTCTCATTTATACAAAAAAATGATCCATTTTGGGCCATTCTATAACATGAAAATCATAACCAAACCCTAACTACTATGAGTGTGGTCATCTTTTAGCTTCCCTGCGATGTGAAAATTATAAAGTTGACCTTCCCTTGTCCATTAATGGTCAATGAGCAATTGATCTATGGGGATACCCACCAAAAGGAATTTTGGGCATGAAGAAAGTAACAATAACAAGCCTCTAGCAGTATATCAATAGTTCTAAGCACTAAAAGATACCTAATCAATAGTTTTAGGTAGTCTTGGGCCATAAAATAGAGGTTTGAGCACATTGCAACCCTAGAACAGTCACCTACAACCATAAAAAACCTGATGCTAACATCAAACATCGTTAAAAAATAATTTTAGGCAGCACTGTGGGTGAAATTAGAGCCAAAATAGAATTTTGTGTTATAAAGCTTCATCTCTGTGCATCAATCAGTAAGAATAAAATGGCTTTCTATCATCGCTAGCTTCGTTGAATTGGCCAATGTGAATGAAGATATATCTTTGAAGATGTTTTTCTCAATAAAGGGTTTCCACGCTAGAAAATTTATGACTTATTTAAAGATCCCAAAATATGGTTTTTCAAATATGTATAGCCTAATCGAATACCTTCAAATCTACCTACTCATGTCTACTCTCAAGTTCAAAACCCAATTTAGAATTTTTTACATAATTTGTAATTAAGTGTATAAGTTCAATTTTTATGGTCCATACATATGAAACATCTCCCTTGCACTATTGTTGAAAATGGTCCACAACATATATAGTTATCCTTTCTCCTAGCAAAATTTGAATAAAAATGGAAACTACACTTTGGGTGGATAAAGTTCTGGATAAAGTTATGTATACAATTATAGTCACTAAAGCTTTGTATAAAGTTCTGAGTGGTCACTGAACCAGGTATGCTGCCTTGGAATTTTTCTTCCTACTCCACATTTTCAGACCACAATGCCAAATATTCTATGATTCTTGTTTATTTGATCAAAAGCCTAATTACAATGATTCAAGGCTCCAATTCCTTTCTCAAGGGATTTATGTACCATGTGAAGGGATGATGCTCCATGTGAAGGGAGTTATGTACCATCACCAGCAAAGGGATGATACAGAATCACATATCACTTCTAGTAGCCTCCAAATTCCATTACTTCATTTAGTGCCATGATGCCATCCAATTTAGGTTTTCTCATCTACCTTTCTCTGTGGCTTTCAATTCACTCCACGCTTGCTTTCTGCACTCTAGGAGTATAGTGTATATGGTCATTTAGCTCATATTGTAATTCTGGACTTCTAAGAGACGGTGAACTGACAGCTTCCAAATGGACTATAAGGCTCTCATCTAGGATAAAGTTTATATATAAACAACAAAAAATCCTAGCAAAAACAAAATGCAGAAAATTGTTTACAAATCAATACATAAGCCTTCATATAGGATCATGTGTGTTTAATTTATATATCTAATCATTAATATAGGAATCTTTAGTCAGTGCACTAATAAAATTATATATAATCAATTAGACATATAACAAGTCCCCCAGTATTAAGTTTCTTTGTACTCAGATGATGGGTATGCATGATGCCAAGATCAAAAGAATTCATTTTCCCCGATGCTTCCTAGTGCTTCAGGGCATGACAAGATACCCCTCACGTCGTTTCTTGTCATTAAACCGTACTCGTGTGTCTCCTCCTAGATATTGTAGCATTATGATAAACAATAGTTTTGAATCACTTGGTAAGGAATTTTTGTGGATGAGATTACCTGACACATCCCGTCTCAGAGATAGATGCCATGATTCTATCCATGACTTCTGTACAATATTTTCACTAATAATCAAGAGTTATGGTATTTATGTTTCATTGTATCTTATTTTCTCCTTTGGAATATTATGTGTTCATTCATCTCATTCTCAAACTAACCCAGTCCAGTGCTATCAAAACACTGTTCTCTTTGCCATGTTTTATTATGTACGTTTGCCACAACGCTAGGGTATAACAATATTTTCCCTTATAAATTTTAGCCTTTAAAATACCTTCATATCTAGCATGCACAATATTTTGTCAAGGAATAAAAGGAAGCAAGAACCCAATTCAAACAAGAAGTTCAACTGAAAGAAAAACTTCTAAAAATTGCTATCAAACTAGTGGAAAAATTATGAGGATTTCAAGAGAATATTGCACAACAGTCTAGAGGTCATAGTAGAGCAACAAACAGAAGCCTACCATCGTGGAATAAGAACCTATCAAAGAACAGGTGGCTACCCATTTCCAGTCAATGCTGAACTGTTCATGCCCAAACCAGTTCAACTACCTCATACGACTTCATATGTCAGGATATCTACTCTAATTTCTTGGATACCATTTGAAAACTCATGTAAATTTCCCTCTATGTACATCAATGGATTCATAGGTAATAGACAAAATATACCTTTCAATGCTCCTAAATCCAATATTACCAAATTAGGGACGAGGCAATACCAAAACTAGTAATGAGAATTAATTATTGAAGGATATTGTCCTCATGCATAGTAGACACTACATTTAAAAGCCACTCCCATGGGGTGTAGGGTAAAGTGGGAATGTTATCAACTTCCTGTAACATCATCATCTTATCGCATAAAAACCTATTTTTCCCTTGGCTCTCAAATTATAAAATGACCTATCTAAGTGTAAATAGGAAGATATAGAATTCTCTCGAACCGCCATTGTATACTTCTTCATGTGTGATATGAGACACCTAGACTGATGCATTAATAGTTTCTGATTTTACTCCTGCATGAGACTGCAAGATCATTTCCACATTTATAGAGGACTTAATCACCAGCAAGCCAAATGCATATATTTTCTCCAATTGGTCGTCATTCTTGACACAACCTTTGCTTGGCTAATGAGACAGTGCACCTACTGAACTATAGGGTATGAACTAGTGTAGAAGCTAGAAAATAATAGTGTAAAATCTTCCTCCTTAATTTCAACTACCGTTCTTGCTCATAGATTAGGCCATATGATAGGAATTCATTATGTTGCATCCTGGTTGATGCTTTTGCCTCGTACTGACATTATGCCATATTAGGTATTAGATTCTTCATTCCCTGACTTGAAATGAAGAATTGAAAAAGTGAGATGAGATAGATATAGGTGTATACCCAAATGGCCTAACTTGGAAAAATATGTTTATTGTAAGATGGTTTTGGGTGTATGTATGTTCTTGAGTACCCACTTACCAAGTCTGTTATTGCTTGATATCTAATTTCCCCAAAGGTTTAAGGCCTCTCAAAGGTCTGCACAAGGAGGCTTGTTCTGTATTTTTTTAGTGGTTGATGTCTTAATGGTGAATTCATTACTAGTTGACAGACTGCTTGTGTAAGTGGTCTGGATGTGAAGGACTCTGAACTTCTAACAAATTGTAGAGGAAGAATATGATGATTTATGTTGATATAATGAAAATGTGTTAGTAGAAAATAACCCAATACCTGTACACCAAACTTGCATGTCTTTACTGGGAACATGCAATTACAGATGGGAAGTAAAGATTGCAGTGTACTTGTTTTTTATTTACATTTTGGTTCATTATCCTGAAAAGCTTGATAGAAGCCTCTGTTTCTTGTTTCTTATTTATTTTCTATTTTATCTGTCAACTCTATTCTGAGACAATGAAAATGACCCTATTACAGTCATTTTTTTATTCTCTAAAGCTGTTAATTACATATTTCTACCATAAAACCTTAATGTCAGAATTTCATGTAAATTATCCTCAAATTTATTACTATTATAGCTTAGAATCATAGAGCTAGTTTTGGCTAGAGCATGATTGGTGTCCTGGTTAGGAATCCCGAAAAACTAAGAATCAGTAACCAGATAATCAACATGATAGAAGAAAATATGTCATTAGTGTACATGAGTTAACCGATGTATTAAATTGATTGAAAACATCCAGGGACAAATATTAGTACACTAACTCCTTGTTCAAACTACTTACCACTTACCTTACAATTCCAAATAAGGGCTTAGCAGGTTCCATAGTTACATTTGTAATTATATTCTCTCCAAGCTTAAAACCGTGCCCACAACCTGATAATCTGCTCCTTTACAAAAAAGAATAATAGTATCCCGTACCCATTGCTCTAAAAAATTTCATTCTTGTTGTACCCATACCCACCCTCGAATGTACCCATGAAACATAGGAAAGTACCCATGGAATGGTTGTGCTAGAAACCAAGGTCACAAATTCACAAAGGGTACATTCCTGTGAATCTTTAATTTTAGGAACCCCAACCACATACAAAAAATTCAGAACTAGGTAGAAGGGTCAGACAATACAAACATTGCTCTGTCTACTTGAACATAACTAAGCCTCAGCTTATTGCATTGCTAGAAGACAATAACTACCCTTCTGTGAAAACCCACAAAACAATCCATCCAGATATATCATTAACTGTTGCCAACATAGCAAGTCCCTACAACTTACAAATGCACAAACAGAGGCTCGCTACAGAGGACTAAGGACAAACTTGATCTAAGTGTCTACAAATGAAACCAATGATAATAACATTCTTCATGAAGACAAAAACCATATCCACCTAGATGTGTGCCAAGTCCTCTGAAAAGGTACCTCACCGAGTCACCACTAATCTTGGAGTGGAACACCCCAATTCAAGTGCTCTTCGTCAGCTCCTCTGTAATAAGTCACCATTCATCATCCTTGGTGAACTAGCAGGTTCAAAAAATTCTACGTGGATTTGCAAGAGGTTCTAAGAAACAAGTTTATTCCATGCATTGATACAGTAATTAACAAGTTTCAAATGTAAAATTAATCATTTACATAGCTAGGGTAGAACTGAGGCATTCAGATTCTGAGCCATGTCATATTTTTTGTTAGTAGTTATCATGTTAGCTTTCTTTCAATTAATGTAGGTATATGGTCACTTTGAATACTCTAGAAATAAATAGTCAATTTTGGCACATTCATGTGAGACGAGCAGTGGTCCAGTCCTCTTCTCAGAGCTCAAAGTCCAACATGTTCCCTTTTATAAAAAATTCTTTATTTGGGCTCAATCACTTCAAGGAAAATTGACACCCGTTGAACTTTCCTTTATTCATACTGTAGTACTCCTATCTTTTATTGTGATATAGTCATACCTGCCAATTGACAAATGGAAGATTAAAAACCTAAATAATTCTTTGGACTTTTCTTTCAATCAAACAATCATTCCACTTGGATTTGTAATTACATTTTTGTGTTTGGTATTTTAAGGATTGAACCATTAGGAAACCAGTAAATAGAAATTAACAGGAAAACTATAATAGACAAACTTGTAAAGTGTGGATGCATAGCTAGAAATTGAAAGTATTAGGTCAAGGAATATTTCTCATTTCGAGTTAATAACATCTGGTGTATTTGGCACATGCACTGGATAGCCTACACAGTGCCATGATCCATTCAAAGTTTTTTGTAAGTAGTGCCATGATCCCTTTAAATTTTTTTGTAAGTATTTAAAGTGACGATTGGTAATTGGATACAAATGAGAATTTATTGATATGTTCCATAGGAATGCACACCTCATGTTCCCCCCATCCCCCATGAATTTCCCCAAAATTTGGGGGTGTATCCACATGTCTGCAATGTGTGTTTCCCCGCTTTCGCCCTTCCACATCCCCAAAACTTGGGGGAACATTGATTTATAGTGGTTTGTAAGCCAGCTACTACCTTTTCTAGATTCTTCTCCAGATATTACTTTTGAAGACTTTCTAGTGCAGACTAAGCATAATTGAATTTGAGCCCTAATATTTGCCAGCTCATACATAAAAATTAGATATCGGAGGGGTTCTCCTTATCTAGGATGCAAATTAACTTTTAATAAGAGACAAAACACTAGCATTCAGATTCAGCTATTTAGTGAGAGATGAAATAACAATCTAATAATTTGAGAATTATAGCATTCCTAATTAATGATCTACAGTATATCAAGACACAAAAACTACTTTGGAAAGCACCATTTATCTTTTTACTCAAGATTCAGTGATGGATTTCTTGCATGGCCAGTCTTGTTGGTACGTTGGATGGATGGAGAAATGGCTTGGATTGATGGATAAACTTCCAGTGGCATTAGTATCATAGACAGCAACAAAAGGGAAAGCTAATGTGGTAAAACACCCATAGATTGAGATTTAGTTTATAATAAGTATATTACCTAGTTATTGAAGTTCTAGAGATTGTTGATCAAGATGATGAACCAGTCCTAGTTCTGAGCGCAGCCCCATCTCAACTTTCTGCCTTAACGATTTGATGCTGATGATTAGAGGAGAGTGTATGATGTAGAGTTAGTGGCATATGCCCCTAGAGCCTAGTAGGAGTGTTACATGTATCTTAATGTGAAGGTATAGTCGATATGTGGTATGAGCACTTCACATGGTTGTTTCTAGACAAGATGAGGATGGATACAGTTTATAGCCTGTTTTTCCTTGGTGATTAGTCCTATAGCACTCTATTGTCATTATTCATATGAATTTAGTCTTGGCATGGTGGGTAGATGTGATGGTTAGAGTAGCATACAAAAACCCCTTTTTCTACCAGGAGCTATAGAGGAACCAATGTTTTTCCACATAATTAACTCCTCTTCCCCCAAACTTAGGGTATCTTAGAGAGGCACTTCCTAGAATTCCTTCCATTGTGCTTTGGGTACACTTAAATATAATAAATCCACCAGGGCCTGGTTCACAAAGGGGCATCTTACTGATTGTTGAATTTAACTAACTACTAGGATGATTCGTATTACTACTACTTGGTTGACTTGCAATTAACACTGTTGGAATATCCCCTTTGCAACCTATCAACCCTGCCTCCTTCCCAATTTTAAATACCAAATTTAAACACCAACTATTGATTCACTGCCTTTGCTCCTATTTTGAATTCATGATTGATGGTTGCCTATGTATGTGGCACATCTGGACTTCTTATTCTATTATATATTTACATAACATTAGCATCCCTTCTGAACTGGGGCTAGTTTCTGACAATATTATTTTCCAAGGCCCTAGGAGCAGGTCCCAAAGAGGAGTGGGAAAACATTCCTTGATTTAACTTGGTTCAATCCTTAGATTCTCATAGGGAATAAATATATTCTATGAGATTCTATTTATTTTACTAATCGAGTCGAAGCATGGGACTCTACCTAAATGCTTTGTTATTATGACATTTTGACAAAACAAGAAGATGAACTAAGATTCTGTATATTGACAAATTTTGAGATTCTGAATTGAGATTTTGTATATTATCACCCACTTTGCCTTCTTTTATAGATAGATAAAGGAAGGGTTTTACAAATTTATAAACCCTAAATTTAGAGGAACCCAAAACCCTAAATTTATCTAGAATACATTTATATTTTATTGACTGGAAGAAATACAAATTGCATTGCTCTAGCGCAAAAACCTAACTGCTAATCACTAGATTGTTCAAAAAATTGAATGAATAAAATCACCCACTTTGCCTTCTTTTGTAGATGAAGAAATCAAGGGTACCTACCATATATGAGTAGCAATGAGTAATGAAATGCCAAACCCCAGTCCATAACCTTTCTAGAGTAACTCGTCCAAACGTATCAGAAATGGACTATAATAAGGATGGCCTTTCCATCTCCAAGGTCTCTGATGTCAACATACATTCTAGAATTCACATATGCAATTTACTCACCTACTATGATGAGAACACCAAGTGAATTGTGAGCCCAATTACTACAACAAAAACACCAAATATTATGAGTTAAAAAAATAAAGAAGAAAAAAGAAAAAAGAAAAAAGAAATAATCTTCATTTGATAACAATAATTTATGAGTGGGTAACATTGAATGCAATTTGATGTCATTCAAAGCCATTATATGTCATTAGGAAGGGATATAACAAAGTAGTGAGGAGTAAGGGATAGAATAAAAAGGTGAGGAATAAGTATTTGTTTCGTCATCAATACTTGATAAGGAACCAATATACTTCTTGATGATGTCATAGAGTGAATCCCTAGGGGTAATTAGTTCTTGCATCCTACAGGTGACCTAGGAGAAGCTCCAGAACAGCCAAATGAGACTCTCCTCATATTTGAGGCCAATGGAAAGATGGTTTTGGTGAATACACTTATCAATGGGGACCCTATTTAGAAACAAGTAGGATGGCATACCCCACATAGGATGGGGGGCATACCAACATACATAGTGGCTAGAAAACATGTGTATTACATGTAGATAGGAGATAAGACAAATGCATTATATCTTCTCACCTATGTTGGGAAAGGGGGTTGATTGCAACACCATCTAGAAAAATTATGCTCTAACACAATTATGTGTTTTTAATGCAACAAAGATACATATTTAAAAACAAGCCTCTGGAATATTTTTGTGCAACTATGTTTTCATACCATTGTTATGAGTTCTCTTTACTAGCATGTACTATATATGATTTAAGGGGTGTAATGGAGGGTGTTATTCTATAAAAGCATGTACTTGTTGGTACTAAATCACTAAGCATTTTATGTTTTATTACTTCATAACATCAACATGTGTTGAAACTTATGATTTTCCTATGCGAAGGGGTTGAAGTGATATTTTTCAGTAAGGTAGGATAGATATAAACCATCTTAGAGTTTTGATCACATGGTGTTAATATTGTTTCAATTATAGTATAATTGAGAGATTTTGAAACCATTAATATTTATATCTTTCTTTGATGTCCTTGTATAAACATTACAATTGTGGGAGGTTGTGGTTTGATGATTGTGCATTGACCTCAAACATTTAAAAATAAAGATAAACCAAAAAATGACCTACATATATTGAGTACTTTGTTTTTTTTTAAATTTAACTTTTAGGTGGACATTTAGCACTTACCTCTTTATATTTTCCTACTCTCAGTATTGTTCTAGGATTTTTTTTGCTCCCCCACTTTGTACCTACATTTGGTGTACTCTTTTATCCCCATCAACCTAATTGTGTGGTCATTTGTTAGAGATTAATAAAATTTTCTTATATGTTGCTTGTAGTGTATTCTCATATTAAAATGATTAACATCCTAGTTTTCTCCTATACAACTCTAACTCCCTCTAGAAGCTTCATCAGCTATTAGTGATCTATGGTTTTTGTGATAATTCACAATATGTACTTTAATTTTTCCCATTCTTTCTCTTTGTATTTTTTGTCTACACATTTAACCATTTTCAGATTTTGTATTTTCCCCATTTCTCCTAAACATGGCTACCATGATAACTCACTCTATGACTATTTTTATGACAAGAGTGTTGGAGATGGAAATCCACACCTTGATTTGGAACCAATATGGATTCCCATCACAAAAAGAGAAATAATCTTAGTGGTAGAGTATCCTTTCATCCTAGGTGGACCATAGCTTTGATTCCTAGCATGTCTAGTTTTCAACAAGGTAATAGAGGCAAGTGGTTAGCAATGGGAGGTAGACCTGATCCAAATTGTTGTTTGAAGGAAAATTGTTAAGATAACAAACCATTACGGATTCCCATTATTTAAAGAGGGGGAAGCTCAGTGGTAGAGAATTCCATTAGCTAAAGGAAGCTCTTGGGTTTAATTCCTATCTTGTCTAGTTTTCAACAAGTAATTTAACAAGTCATGTTTATTGTAGTTAAAGACATGTACACTAAGTATAAGTGGCATTTGAGAGATAAAACGACATTATCGAGGGCCACACTAAAGTTATTTAGTTCAATTATTTCATATGCATTGAATATATATCCTTATATTTTTAATGTATTATTCTCAGTCATGCCTATGCAATGTGATAAAGAAGCATGTTAGAACATATTATACATCACACTTCCAAAAAATGCATTTTACAACTACATTTCATAGGTAAAACATTCAATATAATGTTATAGTTTATTAAATGTATCATTTCTGCCCAAGTTTCTAAAACTTGAGGTTTAAAACAAAACACACAATATTGCTCTAGGTGCAAAACCTGTGCAAATAGAAATCAAAATAATATTTCCTTCAAATGCATCTCTCTTGATGTTAATGGGTGTCTCTATAAGTTTAGTATAGGAAACTTGCAGCCAAGGAGTCATGATTTCAAACCCCATGGATCCATTACAACCTTGATATAACAGACATACATACACAACACAGGCTACTTGTACCTCTATATCACTAGGGATCGCAAGGAAATAACAATTTCATTCATTATAAAGGACACTCTAAAACCCATGAGACATTCATAGATGCAAAAATCCCACTTGAAGAAGCAAACAAATATCTAGTACATGCGGAAGAAGGGTTCCATGGACATGACCGAAAATGAGATGGCATGTGCTATTGATGTTTCCCTACTACCACACAACACGAACACAGTTTCCATGGCCTCCCCCAGTGCAATGGAAACAAAACCCTATGAAAATCTATAAACATTCACACAAACCCTTGGACGACAATTGGGTATTAAAATAGGGCACAAGAAGTATATAATTTGATGCGTCAAATGCAAATAACAGAAACAATAGAATACCTTAGAATGGTGTACCTTAGCGAGTCATGCCAGAAATACCTTGACCTTGGCGAGCATAGGATCTTCGATCCTCCATTGTTTGCAGGTAGTTGTTTTGCCTCCTCGTCTTTTAGCCGGTGCCATGTCGTAAAAACATGATGGCAATGCCAAATACTGTATGGCATACCTGAATACCCTCCCAGTCCTCCTCTTCCACAATTTCCAAAACACCATTAATTTCCCCTGCCCCTAACACCACAATAGTGTAAATGCCTCATAACAATCGGGTACCTATTAAATTATTAAATAATATTTTACAGAGGCAATATTTTCATGGGTCGTTGGCAAATGGAGGAATGGGCTGACGATGGAACCCGGTGGCTGCATGTTTTGACCGGAGGTCCAAGCTCATTGGAAAATGGAGGAATGGGATGACTCCAAATCTCCCTAGCTCTACCTCTGCTTACTTGTCAAAGGTCCTATGGATGGAAAAAATATTATCTAGCCTAAGAATCCTTGCAACTTTTTAACCCACGGTTTCCATTTTCCTCATTTTTTTTAGATCCATAGAATAATATTTCTACTTGAGGGTCTCAAAAGTTTGATAAAATTTTATCACAAAGATCCCATGTGAGTATGATATACACTCTTCTTCCTCAATCTATTGTTTCACCATTTTTACCTAATCAAACATTGGATCATCAATAGAAATTCTTATATTCTCAATAAAAATCTAACATCTTAATGTTATCAAAATTAGCAATTCTTATATTCTTAATAAAATTATTCCACTGTCAAAGGTCTCATACGGCAGCTTTCAAATGTTAAAATTGTAAGTAGGATATACATCGTAATGGTGTCAAAATTAACAATTCTTACATTTCCAAATAGAGTTAATGTCAAAATTGTACCTAAGCTGGACATTTTAATGTTGTCATAATTAGAAATTCTTACATATGATCTTATTAGCACATATTTTGATTCGATTTTGACTCTATCCCTGCATTAATTCAAACATGATCACCTCCACATCGTAGCTAAACCAAAATTCAGTGGGCACAGGCCATGTTTTATATTTTTGTTACGTCGATAAGTAAATTTCAGATCAAACCCTTTGATTCAAATGACTATTGACATTGACATTGATATATCTAATGTTATATCAGACATCTCCCGAACACAATTCCTAGATTTAAACCTAGTGCAATTCCTAGCACGGTTCATTTCAAAATTTCTAGCATTATTCCAGGTGCTATACCTAGATCTATACCTAGCACTATGTTGGATATTTTCTAGGCGCAATTCCTGGATCTATACTTCACGCTATGTTGGATGTTTTTCCTGCCAAAATTCATGGCGCGATTCCTATCGCTAACCCTGGATTAATATATGGTGCTATGCTATTCAACACGTTTTTCTAGAGGCTATTCTTGGCATTATATGGGATGATTTTGTGGACACTAATTGGGACATTAATTGGGATTCTAATTGGGATGATAATTGTGATGTTAATTGGGACGTTAATTGGGATACTAATTAGTGTCCAAAATAGCGCCAACTTTTAAAAAGGGACGATAATTGGGATGCTGAATGGGATTCTAATTGGGACGTTAATTGGGATGCTAAATTAACATCCAAAATAGCGCCAACTTTTAAAATGGGACGCTAATTGGGCTGCTAATTGGGACGCTAATTGGGATGCTAATTGGGATTCTAATTAGGATGTTAATTGGGACGCTAATTGGGACGTTAATTGGGATGTTAATTAGCGTCCAAAATAGAGCCAACTTTTAAACAGGGATGCTAACTGGGATGCTAACGAGGATGCTAATTGGGACGCTAATTGGGACTATAACTGGGACGCTAATTGGGATGCTAATGAGCGTCCAAAATAGCGTGAACTTTTAAAAAGGGACACAAATAATGCCATTAAAAGCGCCATCCCGTGGAAAGCGTCCACTTTTTCCAAAAAATGATGAAAAATACACTAAAAGTGATAGTGGATGCTAAAAAGGAAGCTAAAATAGACGCTAATCATAGGGTTTTGTTGTAGTGTTTTATGAGATTTGGAGCTATTTTGGGCCTCGTTCAAGGTTGGTCATACCAAGGTTGAAAATATGCACTTTTGTAGACTTTCTCAGAAATGAAATTTTATAGTAGATTTAGATACCCATTTGAGAGATAAGCATGGACACCTATTTTTATGAGATTTTGAGCTGGTTTGGTCCTCGTTCAAGGTTGTTCAAACCAAGGTTGAAAAGCTGCACTTTTTTCAACATTCTCGAAATTGAGTTTTGAAAGTGGATTTAGGTACCCATTTGGGAGATAAGCATGGACACCTATTTTTTTATGAGATTTGGGGTTATTTTGGCCCTCGTTCAAGATGTGTCAAACCAAGGTTGAAAATATGCGCTTTTGGCGACTTTCTCATAATTGAGTTTTCAAAGTGGATTTAGGTACCCATTTGAGAGATAAGCATGGACACCTATTTTTATGAGATTTGGAGCAATTTTTGGCCCTCATTTTAGGTTGGTCAACCCAAGGTTTAAAATATGCACTTTTATCGACTTTCTCAAAATTGAAATTTTAAAGTAGATTTAGATACCCATTTGAGGGATAAGCATGCACATCTATGTTTATGAGATTTTGAGGTATTTTGGCCCTCGTTCAAGGTTGGTCAAACCAAGGTTGAAAAGATGCACTTTTGTCGACTTTCTCAGAATTGAGTTTTGAAAGTGGATTTGGCTACCCATTTGAGTGATAAGCATGGAAACATAATTTTATGAGATTTGGAGCTATCTTGGCCCTCGTTCATGTTTAGTCAAACCAAGGTTGAAAATAACACTTTTTCCAACTTTCTTGGAATTGAGTTTTTACAGTGGATTTAGGTACCCATTTGAGAGATAAACATGGACACCTATTTTTATGATATTTAGAGCTATTTTGGCCCTCGTTCATTATTCGTCAAACCAAGGTTGAAAAAATGGACTTTTGTAGACTTTCTCAGAATTGGGTTTTGAAAGTGGATTTAGGTACCCATTTAAGAGATAGGCATAGAACCCTATTTTTATGAGATTTGGAGCTATTTTGGCCCTCATTAAACGTTGGTAAAACCAAGGTTGAAAATATGCACTTTTGTCGACTTTCTCGGAATTGAGTTTTGAAAATGGATTTGGGTACCCATTTGAGAGATAAGCATGGAAACATATTTTTATGAGATTTGGAGCTATTTTGGCCCATGTTCATGTTTAGTTAAACCAAGGTTGAAAATATGTACTTTTGTCGACTTTCTCGGAATTGAGTTTTTATAGTGAATTTAGGTACCCATTTGAGAGATAAGCATGGACACCTATTTTTATGATATTTGGAGCTATTTTGGCCCTCGTTCAAGGTTGATCAAATAGGGGTTGAAGAGATGAAATTTTGTTGACTAGCTCGGAATTGAGTTTTGAAAGTGGATTAAGGTACCCATTTGAGTGATAAGCATGGAAACCTATTTTTATGAGATTTGGAGCTATTTTGGCCCTCATTTAAGGTTGGTCATTACAAGGTTGAAAATATGCACTATTGTCAACTTTCTTGGAATTGAGTTTTCAAAGTCGATTTAGGCACCCATTTGAGCAATAATCATGGACAACTAGTTTTATGATATTTGGAGCTATTTAGGCCTTGGTTCAAGGTTGGTCAAACCAAGGTTTAGGATATGCACTTTTGTCGACTTTCTCGAAATTGAAATTTTAAAGTAGATTTAGATACCCATTTGATAGATAAGGATGGACACCTATTTTTAGAAGATTTGGAGTTGTTTTGGCACTCATTCAAGGTTGCTAAAACCAACATTGAAAATGTGCACTTTTGTCGACTTTCTTGGAATTGAAATTTGAAAGTGTATTTAGGTACCCATTTGAGAGATAACCATGGACGCCTATTTTTATGATATTTTGAGCTATTTTTTCCCTCGTTCAAGGTTCATCAAACCAAGGTTGAAAAGATGCGTTTTTGTCGACTTCTTCGGAGTGGATTTTTGAAAGTGGATTTGTTAGTTTTTTCAACATTTAAGCTAGCATTATGTTAGGATCTTTTCACTGAGAGAATAACAAGCACAACAATAAAACATAAGAACATCACAAGAGACAAGAGACACAAAGAGTTTTGATCGGGGAAACCATAAATGGAGAAAACCCCGCAACTTCCTCAAAGATAGAGTCACCACAAGATGTAAGACCCCAAAACAGTAAGATGCACTCCCGACAGCAGTAGTCTTCTACTCCCAGTATATTTCCTTCTCCACTAGTGCACCGCACTTGAGAGAGAAAGTGATGTGTTATACAAGTGATAAATAGAGAGACTCTCACTCTCTATTTATATTCTTCCGTTCACTTGAAGTGCATTTTCACACGTAGGCTCAACCAACAATTACTTACTCGATCCTACACCTTAATTAGTGTATAATAACTCAAGTGCCCCGAAACTGTGGGGACTTACCTAATGACTTGACAAGACTTGTTTACATTATTAATCCTCCCGATCGAAACATCGGGGCATGACAACATGGCTCAAATACATAATAGAAACATCCTGGAATAAACATCGGGTTACAATACATAAGATACATAGAAGAATACATTCCGAAGTTACATATACATCAACAGGATTTACGTACCCTTTTAAGAGATAAGCATGGACACCTATTTTTATGACATTTGGAGCTATTTTCTCCCTCGTTCAAGGTTCGTCAAAGAAAGGTTGAAATCATGCATTTTTTACTTTCTTAGGATTGAGTGTTGAAAGTGGATTTAGGTACCCATTTAGAGAAAGTCAACAAAACTAAAAATCCATTGTGGCCCTAGTTTGGCCCTCATTCAAGGTTGGTCAAACCAACGTTGAAAAGATGCACTTTTGTGGAGTTTCTCAGAATTGAGTTTTGAAAGGGGATTTAGGTACCCATTTGAGAGGTACCCAAATCCACTTTCAAAACTCAATTCTGAGGGAGTTGACAAAAGTGCATATTTTCGACCTTGATTTGACCAACCTTGAATGGGGGCCAAAATAGCTTTGTATCTCATAAAAATAGTTGTCCATGCTTATCTCTCAACTGGGTATCTAAATCCACTTTCAAAACTAAATTCCGAGAAAGTCGACATAAGTGCATATTTTCAACCTTGGTTTGACCAACCTTGAACGAGGGCTAAAATAGTCCAAATCTCATAAAAATAGGTGTCCATGCTTATCTCTAAAATGGGTACCTAAATCCACTTTCAAACTCAATTCTGAAAAAGTCAACAAAAGTGCACATTTTCAACCTTGAACAAGGACCAAACTAGCTCCAAATCTCATAAAATTAAGTGTCCATGCTTATCTCTCAAATGAGTGCCTAAATCCGCTTTCAAAACTGTATTCCGAGAAAGATGACAAAAGTGCATATTTTCAACCTTGGTTTGACCAACCTTGAATGAGGGTCAAAATTACTCCAAATCTCATAAAAATAGGTCTCCATGCTTAGCTCTCAAATGGGTATCTAAATCCACTTTCAAAACTTAATGTCGAGAAAGTGGACAAAAGCGCATATTTTCAAACTTGGTTTGACCTACCTTGAACAAGGGCCAAAATAGCTCCAAATATCATAAAAATAGGTGTCCATGGTTATCTCTCAAATGTGTATCTAAATCCACTTTCAAATTTCAATTCCGAGAAAATCTACAAAATTGGATATTTTCAACCTTGGTTTGACCAACCTTAAACGAGGGAAAAATAGGTCCAAATCTCATAAAAATAAGTTTCCATGTGTATCTCTCAAATCGGTACCTAAATCCACTTTCAAAACTCAATTCCGAGAAATTCGAGAAAAAATTATATTTGCAACCTTTATTTCACCAACCTTGAACGAGGGCCAAAATAGATCCAAGTCTCATAAAAATAGGTGCCCATGCTTATCTCTCAAATGGGTGCCTAAATCCACTTTTAAAACTCAATTTGAGAAATTAGACAAAAGTGCATCTTTTCAACCTTGGTTTGACCAACTTTTAACGAGGGCTAAAATAGGTCCAAATCTCAAAAAAATAGGTGTCCATTCTTATCTCTCAAATGTGTATCTAAATCTTCTTTAAAATTTCAATATCGAGAAAGTCGACAAAGGTCGATAGTTTCAACCTTGGTTTGACAAACCTTTAGCAAGGGCCAACATAGCTCCAAATCTCATAGAAATAGGTGTCCATGCTTATCTCTCAAATGTGTATCCAAATCTACTTTAAAATTTCAATTTTGAGAAAGTCAACAAAAGTGCATATCTTCAAGCTTGGTTTGACTGCCTTGAACAAGGGCCAAAATAGAACCAAATCTCATAAAACTTGGTGTCCATGCTTATCTCTCAAATGGGTACCTAAATCCAGTTTAAAAACTCAATTCCAAGAAACTCGACAAAAGTACATATTTTAAACCTTGGTTTGACCAACCTTGAGCGATGGCCAAAATAACTCCAAATCTCATAAAAATAGGTGTCCATGCTTATCTATCAAATTGGTACCCAAATCCACTTTCAAAACTCAATTTCGAGAAAGTCGACAAAAGTGCATTTTTTCAACCTTGGTTTTACCAAACTTGAACAAGGGCTAAACTAGCTCCAAATCTAATAAAAATAGTTGTCCATGCTTATTTATCAAATGGGTCCCTAAATCTTCTTTCAATACTCAATTTCAAGAAAGTCGACAAAAGTGCATATTTTCAACCTTGGTTTTACCAACCTTGAACGAGGTCCAAAATAGCTCCAAATCTGATAAAAAAAGGTGTCGATGCTAATTTCTGAAATGGGTATCTAAATCTCCTTTAAAATTTCAATTTCGAGAAAGTTGCCAAAAGTGCATATTGTCAACATTAGTTTGACCAACCTTGAACGGAGGCCAACATATCTCTAAATCTCATAAAAATAGGTGTCTATGCTTATCTCTTAAATGGGTACCTAAATCCACTTTCAAATTTCAATTCAGAGAAAGTCGACAAAAGAGAATATTTTAAACCTTTGCTTCACAAACCTTGAATGAGGGCCAAAATAGCTCCGAATATCATAAAAATATGTGTCCATGCTTAACGCTCAAATGGGTACCTAAATCCACTTTCAAAACTCAATTTCAAAAAAATTGACAAAAGTGCATCTTTTCAACCTTGGGTTAACCAACCTTTAATGAGGGCCAAAATAGCTCCAAATCTCAGAAAAATACGTGTCCATGCTTATCTCTCAAATGTGTATCTAAATCTACTTTAAAATATCAATTTCGAGAAAGTCGACACATTAGAGGAAATTTGGGGTCTAAAATGGGTTTTATAAGAAAACGAGCCAACAATAAATTATTGTGAGTTGGAATTCAAGAACCAATAGAATTTGAAGAAAATGAGTGAACCATACTGGTTGAATTGACATATTCTTCATAAAAAATTATCCTTTTGTTCATAGTTTCCACATATCTCCTTATTTCTTTACTCAAATTTCAAGTGGGATGCCTCCTTAGATGTGGAATTTATATACTCATCCAGTGAGTACCCACATAGCATCCTTTTTACGGACCCCACTACCCAAAACAAAAACAAAAACATGAAAAAGCGTGGTCCGAGGTAGCGAGGTCCGTCAAAAGTATATAGTGTGCGTACTCATTGGATGCGGAATTCAATTTCACATCCAACGAGCCCTCTTGCTTGAAATTTGAGTAAAATACAGAGGGATATATGTTGAAAATACGAACAAAAAAAATAGTTTTTTATTTCTTCCTACCAAATTAATAAATATTATTTTATTTTTTAACTATTATTTTATATTTTTTCTTAGGAGTCCCATTTTAGACCTCAAATTTCCTCTAATGAAAGTGCATATTTTCTACCTTGGTTTGACCAACCTTGAATGACGTCCAAAATACCTCCAAATCTCATAAAAATAGGTTTCCATGCTTATCTCTCAAATGGGTACCTAAACCCACTTTCAAAACTCAATTCTGAGAGAGTCGACAAAAGTGCATATTTTCAACCTTGGGTTAACCAACGTTGATGAGGGAAAAGCTATAACCAAATCTAAAAAAAATAGGTGTCCATAATTTTCTCTCAAATGTGTACCTAAATCCACTTTAAAAACTCAATTACGAGAAAGTCGACAAAAGAGCATTTTTTCAACCTTGGTTTTACCAATATTGAAAGAGGGCCAAAATAGCTTCAAATATCATAAAAATAGGCGTCCATGCTTATCTCTCAAATGGGTACCTAAATCGTCTTTCAAAACTCAATTCTAAGAAAGACGACACAAGTGCATATTTTCAACCTTGGTTTGACCAAGCTTAAATGAGCCAAAATAGCTCCAAATCTCATAAAAATAGATATCGATGCTTATCTCTCAAATGGATATCTAAATATACTTTAAATTTTCAATTTCGAGAAAGTTGAAAAAAGTGCATATTTGCAACATTGGTTTCACCAACCTTGAATAGAGGCCAAAATAGCTCCAAATCTCATAAAAATAGGTGTCCATGCTAATCTCTCAAATGGGTGCCTAAATCCACTTTCAAAATTCAATTCCGAGAAAGTCGACAAAAGAGCATATTTTCAACCTTGGTTTGGCCAACCCTAAACGAGGATCAAAATATCTCCAAAGCTCATAAAAATATGTGTCCATTCTTATCTCTGAAATGGGTATCTAAATCTACTTTAGAATTTCAATTATGAGAAATTCAACAAAAGTGCATCCTGTTAGAATAATCAACCCATAGTTTACCCATTTAGACATTAATTTAATTATTTCTGTCTTATTAGCCTAGTTCATGTGTCCCACCTTGTGCAAGTTGTCTTTTACCTATCCATAGTGGTCAAAATTGCCCCATTTGACTCATGTAGCGCATGGGAAAGCCCAAGGAATCAAATATGCTTTATTCCTGGCCTCCTAGGCGCCCTTCTGCTTTTTCTGCTTTATTCCCTGCTTTTTCAGTGTTTTAAGGAAAATAGAAAAGATAGACTAGGTGAGGTGAACTAGTTTTTTGTCCTCTTCATCCTCCACTCTTTTCTCCATGAAAAAGCATGTATGAGCTTCCATTCCACCACTCTTTAGCTTGCCTAAGCCTTTTTCCTAATTCGTGAGCTCCATGATAGATTTGGGATCAACTTTTTACACCTATGGGGGATTTGCTTATTTTTAGTAAGCCTGCTTTATGCTAGATTCGAATTGCTATTCATGCATTTGAATCCCTGATGTATGTTATTTATTCAGCAACCTATGTTATTATAGGGTTGGCTATTGTACACTGATTCAATACAGTTTAATGTTCAGCTCCAATTTTCAGTCTCTTTGTGAGTGATTTTGCATGATCAATTGTTAATTGTTGTGAGTAAAATTATTATATCACCTGGTTCAATTTACACATGGTATCAGAGCTATTGTATATTGTTTCTCTCCTTCAAAAATTGTTTTGCAGGTTCGACATCAGTGACTGGGAGCCTTCTACTGACAGCCGGGACAGATTTTCTAAGCTATGGATCAATCACAGAAAACTATCTTGACTCCCTTCAATTTCTTTGAATGGAAAGCAGAGATGGAGATACTGTTGAGAGCGAAAGGCCTCTATAGGGTGACTATGGCAATAGAAGTAGAGCCCAATGCAGCTGCAGAGAAGATAAAATGGCACAACATGAGGGATGAGGCTTATGGCCTCCTGTGTCTGAGTATTTCCAGAGACCTCCTTTTCCATCTCGATGGATTGACATCACCGAATGAAGTATGGGAGAAGCTTGCTGATATTTTTGGAAAGACAGATGATATGAGGGGACATCAAATTGAAAATGAGCTGATTTCTCTGAGTCCAACGAGCTTTGAATCCCTACAGCTATATTTCTCCAAGTTCAAAGCACTAGTTTTGTAGCTGAAACAGTGTGGTATCGAAAAGAAAGATGATCAGCTCGTACTGGCCATCCTCTCGAAGCTGGGCCCTGATTATTCAGTGTTTGTTTCGACCTTCTATGCCACAAAACTGACAGCTCAAACCTGGAAGATGCCTAGCCTTGCAGATTTCATGGAATCTCTGACACAAGAACAGGACAAGCTGGTGATGATGGGCACCATCAAACCATCCAAAGATCAAGCTTTGATTGCTGGAGATTCAAGGGTGGATTCAAAAATAAAAAAGAAAGCTAAAAGGCCACCTAAGCAAAAGAAAGACAAGAAAGAGTCTCCGGAGGATCCACAAGGTCCCAAGAATAACTACCAGAAGAAAAAAAACAAAGGTGAAATGAACAAGTGCGCATACTGCAATAAGGGAAATCACTCTGAAAGCTCTTGTATGAAAAACCAGATAGACATGCTGACCCAACTCCTGGAGAAGAATGGTATCTCCCTTCCAGAAAGCTCAAAGAAGAGAAAAGGAGGATCAAGTTCAGATGACAGAGAGAGAGTTCATGCTCTAGTTGCTGGCACATCAAGCTCACCCAATTTTATCATTGATTCTGGAGCTTCAAGACACATGGTTTCAACTAAGGAGGCCTTCTCCTCACTGGACAAGTCGAAAGGACCATCTATAGTACTGGGAGATGACTCTCTCACTGAAAGTTTAGGAAAGGAAGGATAGATCTTGATCATGGTCAGTTCAGCAATGTGCTGTATGTACCTGGTCTTGCCTCCAACCTCCTATCAGTGTACCAGATGACCCACACTGGGTCTCCTAAGAAGGTCATATTCTCCCTCGATGAATTTGAGATCACAGAGATTTCAACTGGTAGAGTCATTGCAAAAGGAGTTGCGAATCATGCTCAAAAGGTATACATGTTCTCACACTTCCTACCTTACTCAAACCCCTCTGCTCTTCTGATTCATGCTAATGAATCAAGCAAGCTTTGGCATGAAATATTTAGCCACCTAAACTACAAATATCTTTCTGATCTTAGTGAAAAAGAGATGGTCATAGGGTTTCCCAAGATAAAATTTTCCAAAGGAGTCTGCCAAGGTTGTATCCTAGGAAAACACCCAGAGCACAAATTTGAGAGAGCTAGTCATGAGAGAACCTTTGCACCCCTTGAGCTGATCCACAGTGATGTTGCTGGCCCATTCCCTCATATGTCCATGAGTCAGGACAAATATGCATTGACTTTCATTGATGGATTTTCCAGGTATTGCTGGGTTCACTTCCTGAAACACAAGTCTGAAGTTTTTGGCCTATTCAAAGTCTTTAAGGCTTTGGTTGAAAACCAGTCTGGAAGGAAACTCAAGGCCCTCAGATCTGAAAATGGTGGTGACTATGTCAAGTATAAGTTTATTAACTATTGTGCAGATGTAGGTATTCAGATGCAGCATTCTATCCCTTACACACCACAGCAAAATGGTGTTGCTGAGAGGAAGAACAGATCACTGAAGGAGATGGCAACATGCATAATGGAGGCCAAAAATTTGCCACCAAAGTACTGGTCCAAAGCTATAAAATGTGAAGCCTATATTTAGAATAGGGTGCCTCACAAACAGCTTGATGGCATGACTCCCTTCGAAGCATGGAGTGGGCACAAGCCAGATGTGACCCATTTCAGGATTTTTGGCTCAAAGGCTTGGGCTAGGATTTCAATAGAGAAGAGGAAGGCTTTGCAGCCCCAAAGCCAAGAGTGTCTTTTTGTTGGATACTCTAAAGATTCAAAAGGGTACAAGTTGATAAATTTGAGCACAAACAAAGCCTTCATTGAAAGGTGTGTTCAGTTTGAAGAAGAACCCCTTGCAGCAGTGGAAGTTGGTGAAGCCTCTTCACCACCTGAACCTCAAGAAGTAAGTAAAGAGTTTGTTGAACATGCTGATTCTGATTTGTCTGATGGAGATGATTTTATTGTAGACCCTAACAGCCCTACAAGGCCAAAATGGGCAGCCAAGACACTACATGCAGCAGGAGAGCTAGCTGGGGATCCCAATGACCCAAGGAGGACTAGATCTCAGTTTGAGAGTGGTCTGTGCATGAAGGATCCTATGTTTGCTGAAAAATGCTATTTGATGGTGGAGTATGATCCTAAAACACATGAAGAAGCAGCAAGAGATCCAATATGGCAAACAACCATGAAGGAGGAGTTCAGCTCACTCCAGAAGAGCAACACATGGGAGCTAGTGGATCTTCCCCCAGGGAGAAAACTAGTACAGTGTAAGTGGGTCTATAAGACCAAATTTGCTGCTGATGGTTCAACACTGAAGTACAAGGACAAATTGGTATCCAAGGGCTACTCATAGGTTCATGGCATATATTACAATGAGACTTTTGCCCCAGTGGCAAAGATGGATTCCATCAGGCTAGCCTTAGCCATTGCAGCCTCAAGGCAATGGGAGGTACATCACATGGATGTAAAATGTGCCTTCCTGAATGGAGATCTCACTGAGGAGATATATATGCAGCAGCCTCAAGGTTTTGCTACTAACCCTTCTCTTGTGTGCAGTTTGAGAAAGTCATTGTATGGGCTAAAGCAAGCCCCTAGGGCTTGGTATGCCAAGATCGATAGCTTCTTGCTATCACTGAATTTTGTTCGATGAAAATCAGATCCAAATGTCTATTTGAAGTTAGTTAATGGTTCATTAATGATCATTGTGTTATATTTTGATGACCTCCTCATTATAGGAAGCTCACAGGCTGAGATTGCTTCCTTAAAAGGAGCTATGAACTAAGCCTTCTCCATGACAGATTTGGGGCTCTTAAGTCAATTTTTGGGGCTTGAGATTTCTCAAGCCAAAGCTGGAATCAAGGTGCACCAGTCCAAATATGCCTTGGACTTGCTGAACAAATTCAGAATAAAGGATTGCAAAGCAAGCAAAACTCCTTTCCTTTCAGGAGTGAAGCTGGAAGAAGCTGATTCTTCACATATGGTAAACAATACACTGTATAGGCAATTGATTGGATGTTTGGTGTATTTGACACATACTAGACCTGATATTTGTTATGCAGTAAGTGTGGCTTCTAGATTCATGGATCAGCCTAAAGAGATCCATTGGAAAGCAGCCAAAAGGATCCTTAACTTTGTTCAGGGAACAAGGACACATGGGATCTTCTATAAAGCAAAATCTGATCTTGATTTGATTGGATTTATTGACAGTGATTGGGCAGGTGATAGCACAGACAGAAATTCCACATCAGGATATGTGTTCATGCTTGTAGAAGGTCCAATCATCTAGTCAAGCAAGAAACAGAGTGCCATTGCACTCTCATCTACAGAAGCAGAGTACAGAGGAGTTGTTAATGCAGCAACTCAATGTTTATGGTTGCAGGGTTTACTTGGAGAGTGTGGCTTTGAACCAGAGTACTCAACTACCATCTACTGTGATAATCAGAGTACCATTTGAATCTGCAAAGATCCATTTCATAAGCAAATAACTAGACACATTGAGATCCATATGCACTACATCAGAGAGCTTGTGCATGATGGCACCATTCATCTACTCTTCTGTTCATCTTCAGAACAAGTAGCTGATATCTTCACCAAAGCATTTTGTGAGAAGACCTTCAGCAATCTCAAATCACTGTTGGGGATTGCTGATCATGCTGTGAAAGCATGAGTGAAGACAAGATTCTACAGTTTTGTTTTACAGTCCATGTTTAAGGGAGGATTTTCCCAAGTTGGTTTTGCCTCTTTCCTTGTTTAAATGGACATGCAGTATGTAAAGGGTGACTAAGCCTTGTTGCTAGGCCCTATAATTTTCTGATATATTACTCATAAGTCAGGCTTAAGGGGGGGTGTTAGAATAATCAACCCATAGTTTACCCATTTAGACATTAATTTAATTATTTCTGTCTTATTAGCCTAGTTCATGTGTCCCACCTTGTGCAAGTTGTCTTTTACCTATCCATAGTGGTCAAACTTGCCCCATTTGACTCATGTAGCACATGGGAAAGCCCAAGGAATCAAATCTAATTTATTCCTGGCCTCCTAGGCGCCCTTCTGCTTTTTCTGCTTTATTCCCTGCTTTTTTAATGTTTTAAGGCAAATAGAAAAGCTAGACTAGGTGAGGTGAACTAGTTTGTTGTCCTCTTCATCCTCCACTCTTTTCTCCATGAAAAAACATGTATGAGCTGCCATTCCACCACTCTTTAGCTTGCCTAAGCCTTTTTGCTAATTCGTGAGCTCCATGACAGATTTGGGATCAGCTTTTTACACCTATGGGGGATTTGCTTATTTTTAGTAAGCCTGCTTTATGCTAGATTCGAATTGCTCTTCATGCATTTGAATCCCTGATGTATGTTATTTATTCAGCAACCTATGTTATTACAGGGTTGGCTATTGTACACTGATTCAATACAGTTTAGTGTTCAGCTCCAATTTTCAGTCTCTTTGTGAGTGATTTTGCATGATCAATTGTTAATTGTTGTGAGTAAAATTAATCTATCACCTGGTTCAATTTCCACACATCCTTTAAACCTTGGTTTCACCAACCTTGAATGAGGGAAAAAATAGCTCTGAATCTCATATAAATAGGTGTCCATGCTTATCTCTACAATGGGTACCTAAATCCTCTTTCAAAACTCAATACCAAGAATGTTGAAAAAAGTGCATCTTTCGAACTTTGGTTTCAACAACATTGAACACGGGCCAAAATAACCCCAAATTCCATAAAAATAGCTGTCCATGCTTTTCTCTCAAATGGGTATGTAAGTATACTTTAAAATTTCAATTTCAAGAAAGTCGACAAAAGAGCATATTTTCAACCTTGGTTTGATGAACGTTGAACGAGGGAAAAAATTGCTCCAAATCTCAGAGAAGTAGGTGTTCATGCTTATTTCTCAATTGGATATCTAAATATACCATAAAATTTCATTTTTGAGAAAGTCAACAAAAGTGCATATTTTCACCCTTGGTTTTACAAACCTTGAATGAGGGCCAAAATAGCTCCAAATCTCATAAAAATTGGTTTCCATTCTTATCTCTCAAATGGGTACCTAAATCCACTTTCAAAACTCAATTCCGAGAAAGTCAACAAAAGTGCATATTTTCAACCTTGGTTTGACAGCCCTTGAATGAGGGAAAAAATAGCTCCAAATCTCTAAAAATAGGTGTCCATGCTTATCTGCAAATCGATATCTAAATTAACATTCAAAACTCAATTCTAAGAAAGTCGACAAAAGTGCAACTTTTCAACTTTGGTTTGACCAACCTTGAACAGGTGCCAAAATGACTCCAAATCTCATAAAAATAGGTCTCCATGCTTATCTCTCAAATGGGTACCTAAATCCAATTTCAAATTTCAATTCTGAGAAAGTCAACAAAGTGGATATTTTCAACCTTGGTTTGACCAACCTTAAATGATGGCAAAAATAGCTCCAAATCTCATAAAAATAGGTGTCCATGCATATCTCTCAAATGGGTACCTGAATCCACTATGAAAATTCAATTCTGAGAAAGTCAACAAATGTGCATGTTTTCAACCTTGGCTTAACTAAACTTGAACGAGGACCAAACTAGCTCCAAATATCACAAAAATAGGTGTCCATGCTTATCTCTCAATTGGTTACCTAAATCAACTTTCAAAACTTAATTCCTATAAAGTCGACAAAAGTTCATATTTTCAACCTTGGTTTGACCAACCTTGAACGAGGGCCAAAATAGCTCCACATTTCTTAAAAATAGGTGTCCATGCTTATCTCTCAAATGGGTACCTCAATCAACTTTCAAAACTCAATTCCTAGAAAGTTGACAAAAGTTCATATTTTCAACCTTGGTTTGACCAACCTTGAATGAGGGCTAAAATAGCTCCAAATCTCATAAAAATACATTTCCATCCTTATCTCTCAAATGGGTACCTAAATCCACTTTCAAAACTCCATTCCAAGAAAGTCGACAAAAGTGCATCTTTTCAACTTTGGTTTGACCAACCTGGAACAAGGGCCAAAATAGCTCCAAATCTCATAAAATTAGGTGTTCGTCTTTATCTCCCAAATGGGTATCTAAATCTACTCTAAAATTTCAATTCTAAGAAAGCTAACAAAAGTGCATACTCTCAACCTCGGTTTGACCAACCTTGAACGAGGGCCAAAATAGCTCCAAATCTCATAAAAATAGGTGTCCATGCTTATCTCTCAAATGGATACCTAAATCCACTGTAAAAACTCAATTCCAAGAAGGTCGACAAAAGTGCATATTTTCAACATTGGTTTGGCTAAACATGAATGAGGGCTAAAATAGCTCAAAATCTCATAAAAATAGGTTTCCATGCTTATCTTTCAAATGGGTACCCAAACCCAAATCTCTCAAAAATGCATGTTTTAAACCTTGGTTTGACTAACCTTAAACGAGGGCCAAAATAGCTCAAAATATCATAAACATAGGTGTCCATGCTTATCCCTCAAATTGATATCTAAATCTACTTTAAAATTCTAATTTCGAGAAACTCGACAAAAGTGCATATTTTTAACCTTGGTTTGACCAACCTCGAATGTGGTTCAAAATCACTCCAAATATCATAAAAATAGGTCTCCATGCTTATCTCTCAAATGCGTAACTAATTCCACTTTCAAAACTCAATTACGAGAAAGTCTACAAAAGCACATATTTTCAGCCTTGGTTTGACCAGCCTTGAACGAGGGCCAAAATAACCCAAAATCTCATAAAAAAATAGGTGTCCATGCTTATGTCTCAAATGGGTACCTATATCCACTTTCAAAACTCAATTCCGAGAAAGTTGACAAAAGTGCATCTTTTCAACCTTGGTTTTGACCAACCTTGAACGAGGACCAAAATAGGTCCAAATCTCATAAAAATAGGTGTCCATACTTATCTCTCAAACTTGTAACTAAATGCACTTTAAAAACTTAATTCCAAGAAAGTAGACAAAAGTGCATATTTTCAACCTTTGTTTGACGAAACTTAGACGAGGGATAAAATAAATCAAATCTCATAAAAATAGGTGTCCATGTTTATCTCTCATAAATGGGTATCTAAATATACTTTAAAATTTCAATTCCAAGAAAGTCGACAAAAGTGCACATTTTCAATGTTGGTTTGACCAACCTTGAACGAGGGACAAAAAATCTCCAAATCTTATAAAAATAGGTGTCAAAACTCAATTCCGAAAAATTTGTCAATAGTGCATACTTTCAACCTTGGTTTGACCATTTTTGAACTACAGATAAAATAGCTCCAAATATCATAAAACTCAATTCTGAGAAAATAGCTCCATGATTACCTCTCAAATGGGTATCTAAATCCACTTTCAAAACTCAATTCTGAGAAAATCAACAAAAGTGCATATTTTCAACATTGGTTTGACCAACCTTGAATGAGGGCCAAAATAGCTCAAAATCCCATAAAAATAGGTGTCCATTCTTTATATCTCAAATGGGTAATCTAAAATCTAGTTTTAAAGTTCAATTCCAAGAAAGTTGACAAAAGTGCATATTTTCAACCTTGGTTTGACCAACATTGAAGGAGGGCCAAAATAGCTCCAAATTTCATAAAAATAGGTGTCCATGCCTATTTCTCAAATCGGTACCAAAACCCGCTTTCAAAACTGAATTCCGAGAATGTTGATAAAAGTGCATCTTTTCCACCTTGGTTTGACCAACCTTGAACGTGGGCCAAAATAGCCGCAAAACTCATAAAAATAGGTGTCCATGCTTATCTCTCAAATGCATATCTAAATCTACGTTAAAATTTCAATTCCGAGAAGGTCGACAAAAGTTCATATTTTCAACCTTGGTTTGACCAACCTTGAATGAGTTCCAAAATAGCTCCAAATATCATAAAAATGGGTGTTCGTGCTTATCTCTCAAAGGAGTATCTAAATCTACGTTAAAATTTTAATTTCGAGTAAGTCAACAAAAGTGCATATTTTCACCCTTGGTTTCACTAACCCTTAAAAAGGGCGAAAATAGCTCCAAATCTCATAAAATTAGGTATCCATGATTATCTCACAAATGGATACCTAAATCCACCTTCAAAACTCAATTTCGAGAAAGTAGAAAAAAGTGGATATTTTCAACCTAGGTTTGACCAACCTTGAACAAGGGCTAAAATAACTCCAAATCTCATAAAAATAGGTGTCCATGCTCATCTCTCAAATGGGTGCCTAAATCCACTTTCAAATTTTAATTTTGAGAACGTCGACAAAAGTGCATGTTTTCAAGCTTGGTTTGACTAAACTTGAATGAGGGCCAAAATAGTTACAAATCTTGTAAAAATAGGTGTCCATACTTATCTCTCAAACGGGTACCTAAATCCACTTTCAAAACTCAATTCCAAGAAATTCGACAGAAGTGCATCTTTCCATTAATGTTGCTTTGACCAACCTTGAACGAGGGTCATAATGTCCCCAAATCTCATAAAAATGGGTGTTCATGCTCATCTCTCGAATGGGTACCTAAATGCTCTTTCAAAACTCAATTCCGAGAAAGTTGAAAAAGGTGCAACTTTTTCACCTTCATTTGACCAAATTCAAACGAGGGCCAAAATAGCTGCAATTCTCATAAAAATAGGTGTCCGTGCTTATCTCTCAAATGGGTACCTAAATCCACTTTCAAAACTCAATTCTGAGAAAGTTGGAAAAAGTGCATATTTTGAACTTTGGATTGACAAACCTTGAATGAGGGCCAAAATAGCTCCAAATATCATAAAAATAGATGTCCATGCTTATCTCTCAAATGGCTACCTAAATCCTCTTTCAAAACTCAATTCTGAGAAAGTCGACAATAGTGCATATTATCACCCTTGGTTTGACCAACCTTAAACGAGGGTCAAAATAGCCCCAAATCTCATAAAAATAGGTGTCAATGCTTATCTCTCAAATGGGTACTTAAACAAACTTTCAAAACTCAATTCCGAAAAAGTTGACAAATGTGCATATTTTCAACCTTGGTTTGACCAACCTTGAATGAGGGCCAAAATAACTCCATATCTCATAAAAATAGTTGTCCATGCTTACCTCTCAAATGGGTACCTAAATCCTCTTTCAAAACTCAATTCTGAGAAGGTTGAAAAAAGTGCATAATTTCAACCTTAGTTTGACCAAACTTGAACAAGGGCCAAAATAGATCTAAATCTCATAAAAATAGAGGTTAGTGGTTATCTCTTAAATGGGTCATAAATCCACTTTCAAAACTTAATTCTGAGAGAGTCGACAAAAGTGCATATTTTCAACCTTGGTTTGACCAACCTTGAACGAGAGCCAACATAGCTCCAAATCTCATAAAAATAGGTGTCAATGATTATCTCTCAAATGGGTATCTAAATATACTTTAAAATTTCAATTTTTAGAAAGTCAACAAAAGTGCATATTTTAAACAATGGTTTGACCAACCTTGAATGCGAGCCAAAATAGCTCCAAATATCATAAAAATAGTTGTCCATGCTTATCTCTCAAATGGGTACCTAAATCAACTTTCAAATTTTGATTACGAGAAAGTCAACAAAAGTGCAAATTTTCAATCTTGGACTGACCAACCTTGAACAAAGTCCAAAATATCTCCAAATATCATAAAAATAGGTGTCCATTATTGTCTCTCAAATGGGTATCTAAATCCACTTTCAAAGTTAGGTGTCCATGCTTATCTCTCAAATGAGTACCTATATCCACTTTCAAATTTTAGTTCCAACAAAGTTGACAAAAGTAGATATTTTCAACATTGGTTTGACCAATCTTAAACGAGCGAAAAATAGGTCCAAATCTCATAAAAATAGGTGTTGATGCTTATCTCTCAAATGGTAACCAAAATCCACTTTCGAAACTCAATTCGAAGAAAGTCAATAAAAGTGCATATTTTCAAACTTTGTTTCATCGACCTTTAATGAGGGCCAAAATAGCTCAAAATTTCATAAAAATAGGTGTCCATGCTTATCTCTCAAATGTGTATCTAAATCTACTTTAAAATTTCAATTTCAAGAAAGTCGACAAAATTGGATATTTTCAACATTGGTTTGACCAACCTTGAAGGAGGGCCAAAATAGCTTCAAATCTCATAAAAATAGGTTTCCATGCTTATCTCTCAAATGCGTACCTAAATCCACTTTCAAAACTCAATTCCGAGAGAGTCGACCAAAGTGCATATTTTCAACCTTGGTTTGACCAACCTTGAACGAGGGCCAAAGTAGAACCAAAGCTCATAAAAATAGGTGTCCATGCTAATCTCTCAAATGGGTACCTAAATCCACTTTAAAAACTCAATTCCAAGAAAGTCGACAAAAGTGCATATTTTAAACCTTTGTTTGACCAACCTTGAACGATGGCCAAAATAACTCCAAATCTCATAAAAATAGGTGTCCATGCTTATCTCTTAAAATGGCTACCTAAATCCACTTTCAAAACTCAATTCTGATAGAGTCGACAAAATTGCATTTTTTCAACCTTGAACGAGGGCCAAAATAGCTCCAAAACTCATAAAAATAATTGTCCATGCTTATCTCTCAAATGGGTACCTAAATTAGCTTTGAAAACTCAATTCTGATAAAGTTGATAAAAGTGCATATTTTCAACCTTGGTTTGACAAACCTTGAACAAGGTCCAAAATAGCTCCAAATCTCATAAAAAAAGGTGTCTATGCTTATCTCTCAAATGGGTATCTAAATCTACTTTAAAATTTCAATTTCGAGAAAGTTAAAAAAAGTGCATATTTTCAACATTGGTTTGACCAAGCTTGAACGAAGGTAAAAATATCTTCAAGTCTCATAAAAATAGGTGTCCATGCTTATCTCTCAAATGCGTACCTAAATCTAATTTCAAATTTCAATTCCAAGAATGTCGACAAAAGTGCATATTTTCAACCTTGGCTAGACAAACCTTGAACGAGGGCCAAAATAACTCTGAATATAATAAAAATAGGAGTCCATGCTTATCTCTCAAATGGGTACCTAAATCCACTTTCAAAACTCAATTTCAAAAAATTCGACAAAAGTGCATCTTTTGAAACTTGGGTTGGCCAACCTTTAATGAGGGTGAAAATAGCTCCAAATCTCGTAAAAATACATGTCCGTGCTTATCTCTCAAATGTGTATCTAAATCTACTTTAAAATTTCAATTTCAAGAAAGTCGACACGTTAGAGGAAATTTAGAGTCTAAAACGGGTCTTATAAGAAAACGAGCCAACAATAAATAATTGTGAGTTGGAATTCAAGAACCAATAGAATTTCAATAAAATGAGTCAACCATAATGGTTGACTTGACATATTTGTCATAACAAAACTATTTTTTTGTTCATATTTTTAACATATCTCCTTGTGTTTTTACTCAAATTTCGAGCGAGGGAGCTCGTTGGATGTGGAATTTAATTCCACATCCAACGAGTAATCACAAGACATACTTTTGTCGGACCCCGCTACCCCAAAAACTAGAAACACCTGAAAAAAATGTGATCATGATGTCATCATAACGGTTTTTCAAGTATTTCTTATTTTTGGGATAGCAGGGTCTGTCAAAAGTATGCAGTGTGGGTACTCTTTGGATGTGGAATGAAATTTGAATCCAACCAGCCCTCTCAATTGAAATTTGAGTAAAAAAATAGAGAGCTAAGTTGAAAATACGAACAAAAAATTAGTTTTTTTATTTCTTACCCCAAAATTAAAAATTATTATTTTATTATTTTCCTTAGGCAACCCATTTTAGAACTCAAATTTCCTCTAATGAAAGTGCATATTTTCAACCTTGGTTTGACCAACCTTGAATGAAGGCCAAAATAACTCCAAATCTCATAAAAATAGGTGTCCATACTTATCTCTCAAATGGGTACCTAAATCTAGTTTTAAAGTTCAATTCTGAGAAAGTCGACAAAGTGCATATTTTCAACCTTGGTTTGACCAATCTTGAACAAAGGCCAAAATAGTTCCAAATCTCGTAAAAATTGGTGTCCATGCTTATTTCTCAAATGGGTGCCTAAACCCACTTTCAAAACTGAATTCCGATAAAGTTGATAAAAGTGCATCTTTTCAACCTTGGTTTGACCAACCTTGAATGAGGGCCAAAATAGATGCAAAACTCATAAAAATAGGTGTCCATTCTTATCTCTCAAATGTGTATCTAAATCTACTTTAAAATTTCAATTCTGAGAAAGTCTACAGAAGTGCATATTTTCAACCTTGGTTTGACCAACCTTGAACGAGGGCCAAAATAGCTCCAAATCTTATAAAAATAGGTGCCCATGCTTCTCTCTCAAATGCGTACCTAAATGTTATTTCAAAAATCAATTCTGAGAAAGTCGACAGAAGTGCATATTTTCAACCTTGGTTTGAACAACATTGAACAAGGGCCAAAATAGCTCCAAATCTCAAAAAACTAGGTGTTGATGCTTATCTCTCAAATGGGTATCTAAATCTACTTTAAAATTTCAATTTAGAGAAAGTCAACAAAGTGCATATTTTCAAAATTGGTTTGAACAACCTTTGAACGAAGGCCAAAATAGCTCCATATCTCATAAAAATAGGTGTCCATGCTGATCTCTGAAATGGGTACCTAAATCCACTTTCTAAATTTCAATTCCTAGAAATTCGACAAAAGTGCATATTTTCAACCTTGGTTTGACCAACCCTGAATGAGGAGCAAAATAGCTCCAAATCTCATAAAAATAGGTGTCCATGCTTATCTGTCAAATGGGTATCTAAATGTACATTAGAATTTGAATTCCGAGAAAGTCAACAAAATTGCATCCTTTTAACCTTGGTTTGACCAACCTTGAATGAGGGCCAAAATAGCTCCAAATGTCATAAAAATATGCGTCCATTCTTATCTCTCAAATGGATACCTAAATCAACTTTCAAAACTCAATTCTGAGAAAGTCGACAAAAGTACATATTTTCAACCTTGAATGAGGGACAAATTAGCTCCAAATATCATAAAAATAGGTGTCCATGCTTATCACTCAAATCAGTATCTAAATCAGCATTGAAAACTCAATTGTGAGAAAGTCGACAAAAGTGTATCTTTTCAACCTTGGTTTGACCAACCTTAAACTATGACCAAAATAGGTACAAATATCATAAAAATAGATGTCCACTCTCAAATGGGCACTTGAATCCACTTTCAAATTTCAATTCCAAGAAAGTCGACAAACGTGCATGTTTTCAACTTGTATTTAACTAAATTTGAATGAGGCCCAAAATAGCTCCAAATATCACAAAAATAGGCGTCCATGGTTATTTCTCAAACAGGTACCTAAATCCACTTTCAAAACTCAAGTCCGAGAAAGTCGACATAAGTGCATCTTTTCAACATTGGCTTGAACAACCTTGAATGAGGGCCAAAAGAGCTCCAAATATCATAAAAATAGGTGTCCATCCTTATCTCTCAAATGGGTACCTAAATCCATTTTCAAAACTCAATTTCAAGAATGTCGACAAAAGTGCATATTTCCAACCTCGGTTTGACCAAACTTTAACGAGGGCCAAAATAGCTCCAAATCTCATAAAATTAAGTGTCCATGCTTATCTCTCAAATGTGTATTTGAAATATACTTTAAAATTTAGATTCCCAGATAATCAACAAAAGTGCATATTTTCAACCTTGGTTTGACCAACCTTGAATGAGGTCCAAAATAGCTCCAAATCTCGTAAAAATAGGGTTCCATGCTTATCTCTCAAATGGGTACCTAAATCCACTTTCAAAGCTCAGTTCTGATGGAGTCGACAAAAGTGCATATTTTCAACCTTGGTTTGACCAACCTTGAATGAGGGCCAAAATAGATTTGTATCTCATAAAAATAGGTGTCCATGCTTCTCTCAACTGGGTAACTAAATCCACTTTCAAAACTAAATTCCCAGAAGGTCGACATAAGTGCATATTTTCAACCTTGGTTTGACCAACCTTGAACAAGGGCCAAAATAGCTCCAAATCTCTCAAATGGGTACCTAAATCTACTTTCAAACTTAATTCCGAGAAAGTCGACAAAATTGCACATTTTCAACCTTGAACAAGGACCAAACTAGCTCCAAATCTCATAAAAATAATTGTCCATGTTTATCTCTCAAATGGGTACCTAAATCCGCTTTCTAAATTGTATTCCGAGAAAGACGACAAAAGTGCATATTTTCAACCTTGGTTTGACAAACCTTGAACGAGGGTCAAAATTACTCCAAATCTCATAAAAATAGGTCTCCATGCTTATCTCTCAAATGGGTATCTAGATCCACTTTCAAAACTTAATTTCGAGAAAGTGGACAAAGGTGCATATTTTCAAACTTGGTTTGCCCTACCTTGAACAAGGGCCAAAATAGCTCCAAATCTCATAAAAATAGGTGTCCATGCTTATCTCTCAAATGAGTATCTAAATCCACTTTCAAATTTCAATTCCGAGAAAATATACAAAATTGGATATTTTCAACCTTGGTTTGACCAACCTTAAACGAGGGAAAAATAGGTCCAAATCTCATAAAAATATGTGTCCATCTGTATCTCATGGGTACCTAAATCCACTTTTGAAACTCAATTCCGAGAAAGTCGAGAAAAATTTATATTTGCAACCTTTGTTTGACCAACTTGAATGAGGGACAAAATAGATCCAAATCTCATAAAAATAGGTGTCCATGCTTATCTCTCATATGGGTACCTAAATCCACTTTCAAAACTCAATTTCGAGAAAGTAGACAAAAATGCATCTTTTCAACCTTGGTTTGACCAACTTTTAACGAGGGCTAAAATAGGTACAAACCTCAAAAAAATGGGTGTCCGTTCTTATCTCTCAAATGTGTATCTAAATCTTCTTTAAAATTTCAATATTGAGAAAGTCGACAAAGGTGGATATTTACCTTGGTTTGACCAACCTTTAACAAGTGCCAAGATAGCTCCAAATCTCATAAAAATAGGTGTCCATGCTTATCTCTCAAATGTGTATCCAAATCTACTTTAAAATTTCAATTTTGAAAAAGTCAACAAAAGTGCATATCTTCAACCTTGGTTTGAAAACCTTGATTAAGGGCCAAATAAAACCAAATCTCATAAAACTAGGTGTCCATGCTTATCTCTCAAATGGGTACCTAAATCCAGTTTAAAAAATCAATTCCAAGAAAGTCGACAAAAGTACATATTTTAAACCTTGGTTTGACCAACCTTGAACGATGGCCAAAATAACTTCAAATATCATAAAAATAGGTGTCCATTCTTATTTATCAAATTGGTACCTAAAACCACTTTCAAAACTCAATTTTGAGAAAGTCGACAAAAGTGCATTTTTTCAACCTTGGTTTTACCAAACTTGAACGAGGGCTAAACTAGCTCCAAATCTAATAAAAATAGTTGTCCAAACTAGTCCCTAAATCTTCTTTCAATACTCAATTCTGAGAAAGTCAACAAAAGTGCATATTTTCAACCTTGGTTTGACCAACCTTGAACGAGGGCCAAAATAGCTCCAAATCTAATAAAAACAGTTGTCGATGCTAATCTCTAAAATGGGTATCTAAATCTACTTTAAAATTTCAATTTCGAGAAAGTCGACAAAAGTGCATATTTTCAACATTGGTTTGACCAACCTTGAACAGAGGCCAACATATCTCTAAATCTCATAAAAATAGGTGTCTATGCTTATCTCTCAAATGGGTACCTATATCCACTTTCAAATTTCAATTCAGAGAAAGTCGACAAAAGAGCATATTTTCAACCTTTGCTTGACAAACATTGAATGAGGGCCAAAATAGCTCCGAATATCATAAAAATATGTGTCCATGCTTATTGCTCAAATGGGTACGTAAATCCACTTTCAAAACTCAATTTTGAAAAAGTCAACAAAAGTGAATATTTTCAACATTGGGTTAACGAACCTTTAACGAGGGCCAAAATAGCTCCAAATCTCAGAAAAATACGTTTCCATGCTTATCTCTCAAATGTGTATCTAAATCTACTTTAAAATATCAATTTCGAGAAAGTTGACACATTAGAGGAAATTTGGGGTCTAAAATGGGTTTTATAAGAAAACAAGCCAACAATAAATTATTGTGAATTGGAATTCAAGAACCAATAGAATTTGAAGAAAATGAGTCAACCATAATGGTTGAATTGACACATTGTTCATAAAAATCTATTCTTTTGTTCATATTTTCAAAATATCTCCCTGTGTTTTTACTCAAATTTCAAGTGGGAGGCCTCCTTGGATGCGGAATTTGATTACGCATCCAACGAGTACCCGCATCCTTTTGACGAACCCCACTACCCAAAAGAAAAACAAAAAAATGTGGTCCGGGGTAGCGGGGTCCATCATAAGTATATAGTGTGGGTACTCGTTGGATGCAGAATTAAATTTCACATCCAACGAACACTCTTGCTCAAAATTTTTGTAATATATAGAGGGAGATATGTTGAAAATATGAACAAAAAAAATAGTTTTTTTTATTTCTTCCTACCAAATTAATCAATATTATTTTATTATTTTAACTATTCTTTTATATTTTTTCTTAGGAGTCCCAATTTAGACGTCAAATTTCCTCTAATGAAAGTGCATATTTTCAACCTTGGTTTGACCAACCTTGAATGAGGTGCAAAATATCTCCAAATCTCATAAAAATAGGTTTCCATGCTTATCTCTCAAATGGGTACCTAAATCCGCTTTCAAAACTCAATTCCGAGAGAGTCGACAAAAGTGCATATTTTCAACCTTGGGTTAACCAACCTTGAATGAGGGAAAAAATATAACCAAATCTCATAAAAATAGGTTTCCATGCTAATCTATCAAATGAGTGCCTAAATCCACTTTCAAATATCAATTCCGAGAAAGTGGACAAAAGTGCATATTTTCAACCTTGGTTTAACCAACCCTGAACGAGGACCAAAAGAGATCCAAAGCTCATAAAAATATGTGTCGATGCTTATCTTTGAAATGGGTATCTAAATCTACTTTAGAATTTCAATTCTGGGAAAGTCGACAAAAGTGCATCCTTTAAAGCTTGGTTTTACCAACCTTGAATGAGGGAAAAAATAGCTTTGAGTCTCATATAAATAGGTGTCCATGCTTATATAAAAAATGGGTACGTAAATCTTCTCTCAAAACTCAATACCGAGAAAATTGAAAAAGTGCATGTTTTCAACCTTGGTTTCAACAAACTTGAACACGGGCCAAAATAGCACCAAATCTCATTAAAATAGGTGTCCATGCTTTTCTCTCAAACGGGTATCTAAGTCTAATTTAAAATTTCAATTTTGAGCAGGTCAACAAAAGACAATATTTTCAACCTTCGTTTGACCAACGTTGAACACGGGTGAGAATTGCTCCAAATATCAGAAAAGTAGGTTTTCATGCTTATTTCTCAATTGGGTATCTAAATATACCATAAAATTTCATTTCCGAGAAAGTCGACAAAAGTGCATCTTTTCAACATTGGTTTGACCAACCTTGAACAAGGGCCAAAATAGCTCGAAAACAAATAAAAATAGATGTCCATTCTTATCTCTCAAATGGGTACGTAAATCAAATTTCAAAACTCAATTCTAAGAAAGTTGACAAAAATGCATCTTTTCAACCTTGGTTTGACCAACCTTGAACGGGTGCCAAAATTACTCCAAATCTCATAAAAATAGGTGTCCATGCTTATCTCTCAAATGGGTACCTAAATCCACTTTCAAATTTCAATTATAAGAAAGTAAACAAAAGTGGATATTTTCAACCTTGGTTTGACCAACCTTAAATGATGGCAAAAATAGGTCCAAATCTCATAAAAATAGGTGTCCATGCTTATCTCTTAAATGAGTTCCTCAATCCACTTTGAAATTTCAATTCCGAGAAAGTCGACAAACGTGCATGTTTTCAACCTTGGCTCAACTAAACTTGAACAAGGACCAAACTAGCTCCAAATATCACAAAAATAGGTGTCCATGCTTAGCTCTCAAATGGGTCCCTAAATCCACTTTCAAAACTCAATATTGAGAAAGTCAACATAAGTGCATCTTTTCAACCTTGGTTTGACAAAGCTTGAATGAGGTAGCCATGGTTATCTCTCAAATGGATATTTAAATCTACTTTAAAATTTCAATTCTGAGAAAGTCGACAAAAGTGCATGTTTTCAACCTTAGTTTGACCAACCTTGAATGACTACCAAAATAGATCGAAAATCCATAAAAACAGGTGTCCATGCTTATGTCTCAAATGGGTACCTATATCAACTTTCAAAACTTAATTCCTAGAAAGTCGACAAAATTTCATATTTTCAACCTTGGTTTGACCAACCTTGAACGAGGGCCAAAATAGCTCCAAATGTCATAAAAATAGGTGTCCATGCTTATCTCTCAAATGGGTACCTAAATCAACTTTCAAAACCCAGTTCCTAGAAAGTCGACAAAAGTTCATATTTTCAACCTTGCTTTGACCAACCTTGAACGAGGGCCAAAATAGCTCCAAATCTCATAAAAATACGTTTCCATCCTTATCTCTCAAATGGGTACCTAAATCAACCTTCAAAACTTAATTACGACAAAGTCAACAAAAGTGAATATTTTCAACATTGGTTTGACCAAGCTTGAATGAGGGCCAAAATAACTCCAAATCTCATAAAAATAGGTGTCCATGCTTATCTCTCAAATGTGTATCTAAATCCACTTTAAAAATCCAATTCTGAGAAAGCTGACAAAAGTGCATCTTTTCAACCTTGTTTTGACTCACGTTGAACGAGGGCCAAAATAACTCCAAATATCATACAAATAGGTGTCCATGCTTATCTCTCAAATGTGTAGCTAAATCCACTTTCAAATTTCAATTGCGAGAAAGTCGACAAAAGTGTATATTTTAAACCTTGGTTTGATCAACTCTTAACAATGACCAAAATAGCTCAAAATCTCATAAAAATAGGTTTCCATGCTTATCTCTAAAATAGGTCCCTAAATCCAGTTTCAAAACTCAATTCTGAGAAAGTCAAGAAAAGTGCATATTTTCAACCTTGGATGACCAACCTTGAACAAGGGCCAAAATAGTTCCAAATCTCATAAAAATAGGTGTCCATGCTTATCTCTCAAATGGGTAACTAATTTCACTTTCAAAACTCAATATCAAGAAATTCGACAAAAGTGCATCTTTTCAACCTTGGTTTGACCAACCTTTAACGAGGACCAAATTAGCGTAAAATCTCATAAAAATAGGTGTCCATGCTTATCTCTTAAATGTGTATCTAAATCTACTTTAAAATTTCAATTCCAAGAAAGTCAACAAAAGTGCATATTTTCAACCTTGGTTTAACCAACCTTGATCGAGGGCCAAAACAGATCCAAATCTCATAAAAATAGGTTTCCATGCCTATCTGTTTTCAACCTTGGTTTAACCAACCTTGATCGAGGGACAAAATAGCTCCATATCCCATAAAAATAGGTTTCCATGCTTATCTCTCAAATGGATACCTAAATCCATGTTTAAAACTCAATTCTGAGAAAGTAAAAAAATGCATTGTTTCAACCTTGGTTTGACCAACCTTGAACCATGCCCAAAATAGCTCCAAATCTCATAAAAATAGGTGTCCATACTTATATCTCAAATGGGCACCTAAATCCATTTTCAAAACTGAATTTCGAGAAAGTTGACAAAAGTGCATATTTTCAACGTTGGTTTGACCAACCATGAACGATGGAAAAAATAACTCCAAATCTCATAAAAATAGGTGTCCATGCTTATCTCTAAAATGGGTACCTAAATCCGCTTTCAAACTCAATTCTGAGAAAGGAAAGAAAAGTGCGTATTTTCAACATTGGTGTGCCCAACCTTGAACGAGGACCATAATAGCTCCAAATCTCATAAAATCAAGTCCATGATTATCTCTCAAATGGGTACCTAAATCCGCTTTCAAAACTCAATTCCGAGAAAGTTGACAAAAATGAAGATTTTCAACCTTGGTTTGACCAACCATGACCGAGTGTCAAAATAACTCCACATCTCATAAAAATAGGTCTTCATGCTTATCCCTTAGATGGGTATCTAAATCGACTTTCAAAACTTAATTTCGAGAAAGTGGAAAAAAGTGCATATTTTCAAACTTAGTTTGACCAACCTTGAATGAGGGCCAAGATAGCTTCAAATTTCTTTAAAATAGGTGTCCATGTTTATCTCTCAAATGGGTATCTAAATCTACTTTAAAATTTCAATTCTGAGAAAGTTGACAAAAGTGCATATTTTTAACCATGGTTTGACCAATCTTGAACGAGGGCCAAAATAGCTCGAAATCTCCTAAAAATAGGTGTCCATGCTTATCTCTCAAATGGGTACCTAAATCCACTTTCAAAATTCAATTCTGAGAATGTTGAAAAAATGCATCTTTTTAAGCTTAGTTTGACCAACCTTGAACGAGGGCCAAAATAGCTCCAAAACTCATAAAAAATTGTGTCCATGCTTATCTCTCAAATGGGTATCTAAATTTACTTTAAAATTTCAATTCCGAGAAAGTCAACAAATGTGCATATTTTCAACCTTAGTTTGACCAACCTTCAACTAGGTCCAAAATAACTCCAAATCTCATCAAAATATGTGTCCATGCTTATCTCTCAAATGGGTACCTTAATCAACTTTCAAAACTCAATTCTGAGGAAGTCAACAAATGTGCATCTCTTCAACCTTGGTTTTTCCAACCATGAGCGAGGGCCAAAATAACTCCAAATCTCATAAAAATAGGTATCCATGCTTATCTCTCAAATATTTATCTATATCTACCTTATAATTTCAATTCCGAGAAAGTTGACAAAGGTGCATATTTTCAACCTTGGTTTGACCAACCTTGAACAACCGCCAAAATAGCTCCAAAACTCATAAAAATAGGTCTCTCTCAAATGGGTACATAAGTCCACTTTCAGATATCAATTTCGATAAAGTCAACAAATGTGAATATTTTCAACCTTGGTTTTACCAACCTTAAATGAGGGCCAAAATAGGTCCAAATTTCATAAAAACATTTGTCACAGCTTATCTCTCAAATGGGTACCTAAATCCACTTTCAAATTTCAATTCCGATAAAGTCGATAAAAGTGCATGTTTTCAACCATGGTTTGAATAACCTTGAACAAAAGCCAAAATAGCTCCAAATATCATAAAAATAGGGGTCCATGTTTATCTCTCAAATAGGTACCTAAATGCACTTTCAAAACTCAATTCCGAGAAAGTCGACAAAAGTACATCTTTCCAACATTGGTTTGGCCAACCTTGAACGAAAGCCAAAAGAGCTCCAAATCTCCTAAAAATAAGTGTCCATGCTCATCTCTCAAATGGGTATTTAAATCTACTTTAAATTTTCAATTTCGAAAAAGTCGACAAAAGTACATATTTTCACCCTTGGATAAACCAACCTTGAACGAGGGCCAAAATAGCTCCAAATCTCATAAAAATAGGTGCCCATGCTTATCTCTCAAATTGGTATTTAAATCTACTTTAAAATTCCAATTCCTAAAAAGTTGACAAAGGTGCATATTTCCAACCTTAGTTTGACCAACCTTGAACGAGGCCCAAAATAGCTCCAAATCTCATAAAAACGTTTTCCATGCTTACTTATCTCTCAAATGGGTACCTAAATCCACTTTCAAAACTCAATTCTGTAAAAGTCGAGAAAAGTCCATATTTTCAACCTTAGTTTGACCAACATTGAATAAGGGCCAAAATAACTCCAAATTTCATTAAAATAGGTGTTCATGCTTATTTCTCAAATGGGTACCTAAATCCACTTTCAAAACGAAATTCCGAGAAAGCCGACAGAAGTGCATCTTTTCAATGTTGGTTTGAGCAACCTTGAACGAGGGCCAAAAGAGATCTAAATCTCATAAAAATAGGTGTCCATGCTTATCTCTCAAATGGGTATTTAAATATACTTTAAAATTTCAATTCCAACAAAGTCAACAATAGTGCATATTTTCAACCTTGGTTTGAACAACCTTGAACGAGGGCCAAAATAGATCCAAATCTCATAAAAAGAGGTGTCCATGCTTATCTCTCAAATGGGTATTTAAATATACTTTAAAACTTCAATTCTGAGAAAGTCGACAATAGTGCATATTTTCAACCTTGGTTTGACCCATTTTGAATGAGGGAAAAAATAGCTCCAAAACTAATAAAAATAGGTGTCCATGCTGATCTCTTATATGGGTGCCTAAATCCACTTTGAAAACTCAATTCCTATAAAATTGACAAAAGTGCATATTTTCAACCTTGGGTTGACTAACCTTGAACAAGGGCCAAAATAGTTCCAAATGTCATAAAAATGTGTGTCCATGCTTATCTATCAAATGGGTACCTAAATCCACTTTCAAAACTCAACATTGGGTTGACCAACCTTGAAGGAGGTCCAAAATAGCTCAAAATATCATAAAAATAAGTGTCCATGCTTATCTACTTTAAAATTTGAATTCCGATAAAGCAAAAAAAGGTGCATATTTTCAACCTTGGTTTGACCAACCTTGAATAGGGGCCATAATAGCTCCAAATCTCATAAAACCAGGTGTCCATGCTTATCTCTCAAATGGGTACCTAATTTCGCTTCCAAAACTCAATTCCGAGAAAGTTGAAAAAATTGCATATTTTCAACCTTGGTTTGACCAACCTTGAATGAGGGTAAAAATAGCCCCACATCTCATAAAAATAGGTGTCCATGCTTATCTCTCAAATGGGTACCTAAATCCACTTTCAAAAATTGATTCTGAGAAAGTTGAAAAAAGTGCATCTTATAAACCTTCGTTTCACCAACCTTGAATGAGGGTGAAAATAGCTGCAAATCTCATAAAAATAAGTGTCCATGTTTATCTCTAAAATGGTACCTAAATCCACTTTCAAAACTCAATTCTGAGAAAGTTGACAAAAGTGCATATTTTCAACCTTGGTTTGACCAACCATGAATAAGGGCCAAAATAGCTCCAAATCTCATAAAAATAAATTTCCATTCTTATCTCTCAAATGGGTACCTAAATCCACTTTCAAACTTCAATTCCAATAAAGTCGACAAATGTGCGTATTTCAACCTTTCTTTGACCAACCTTGAATGATGGTCAAAATAGCTTCAAATCCCGTAAAAATATGTGTCCATTGTTATCTCTCAAATGGGTACCTAAATCCACTCTCAAATTTCAATTCCAAGAAAATCGACAAAAGTGCATATTTTAAACCTTGGACAAAGGAAAAAATAGCTCTGAATATCATAAAATAGGTGTCCATTCTTCTCTCTCAAATGGGTAACGAAATCCAATTTCAAAACTCATTTCGGAGAAAGTTGACAAAAGTGCATCTTTTCAACCTTGGTTTGACCAACCTTGAATGAGGGCCAAAATAGATGCAAATCTCATATAAATAGGTGTCCATGCTTGTCTCATAAATGGGTACATAAATCCTCTTTCAAATTTCAATTCTGAGAAAGTCGACAAAAGTGGATATTTGCAACCTTGGTTTGACTAATATTAAATGAGGGCCAAAATAGGTTCAAATCACATAAAAATAGGTGTCCATGATTATCTCTCAAATGGGTACCTAAATACACTTTCAAAACGCAATTCTGACAAAGTTGAAAAAAGTGCATCTTTTCAACCTTGGTTTGAACAACCTTGAACGAGGGCCAAAATAGCTCCAAATATCATAAAAATAGGTGTCCATGATTTTCTCTCAAATGGGTATCTAAATCTAATTTCAAATTTCAAATTCGAGAAAGTCGACAAAAGTGCATATTTTCAACCTTTGTTTGAACAACCTTAAACGAGGGACAAAATAGCTCCAAACCTCATAAAGACAGGTGTCCATGCTTATTTCTCAATTAGCTATCTAAATATACCTTAAAATTTCAATTCTGAGAAAGTTGACAAAAGTGCATATTCTCAACATTGGTTTGACAAACCTTGAACGAGGGCCAAAATAGCTCCAAATCTCATAAAAATAGGTGTCCATGCTTATCTCTCAAACAGTAAATCCACTTTCAAAACTCATTTCCTAGAAAGTGGACAAAATTGCATATTTTCAACCTTAGTTTGTCCAACCTTGAACGCAAGCCATAATAGCTCCAAATCTCATAAAAATAGGTGTCCATGCTTATCTCTCAAATGGGTATCTACATCCACTTTCAAAACTCAATTCTAAGAAAGTCAACAAAAGTGCATATTTTCAACCTTGGTTTGACCAACCTTGAATGAGGACCAAAATAGCTCCAAATCTCATAAAATAGTGTTCCATGCTTATCTCTCAAATGGATAACTAAATCTACTTTCAAAAATTAATTCCAAGAAAGTCGTCAAACTGAATCTTTCCAACCTTGGTTTGACCAACATTGAACGAGGGATAAACTAGATTCAAATCTCATAAAATAGGTTTCCATGGTTATCTCTCAAATGGGTATCTAAATTCACTTTAAAATTTCAATTTTGAGAATGTCGACAAAATTGCATATTTTAAATATTGGTTTGACCAACCTTGAATGCAAACCAAAATGGCTCAAAATCTCATAAAAATAGGTGTCCATGCTTCTCTCTCAAATGTGTAACTAAATCCACTTTAAAAACCCAATTCAAAGAAAGTCAACAAAAGTGCATTTTTTCAACCTTGGACTGACTAACCTTGAACGAGTGTGAAAATAGCTCCAAATCTCATACAAATAGGTGTCCATGCTTATCTCTCAAATGGGTACCTAAATCAACTTTGAAATTTCAATTGTGAGAAAGTCGACAAAATTGCATATTTTCAACGTTGGTTTGACCAGCCCTGAACAAGGACCAAAATAGCTCCAAATCAAAGAAAAAATAGGTGTCCATGCTGAACGAGGGCTAAACTAGCTCCAAATCTCATAAAAATTGGTGTCCATGCTTATTTCTCAAATGGGTACCTAAATCGTCTTTCAAAATTCAATTCTGAGAAAGAGGACACAAGTGTATATTTTCAACCTTGGTTTGACCAACCTTAAACGAGGGAGAAAATAGCTCCAAATCTCATAAAAATAGGTGTCGATGCTTATCTCTCAAATGGATATCTAAATATCCTTTAAAATTTCAATTTCGAGAAAGTTGAAAAAAGTGCATATTTTCAACATTGGTTTAACCAACCTTGAACAGAGGCCAGAATAGCTCCAAATCTCATAAAAATAGGTGTCCATGCTAATCTCTCAAATGGGTGCCTAAATCCACTTTAAAATTTCAATTCCGAGAAAGTAGACAAAAGTGCATATTTTCAACCTTGGTTTGACCAACCTTGAAATAGGACCAAAAGAGTTCCAAAGCTCATAAAAATATGTGTCCATGCTTATCTCTGAAATGGGTATCTAAATCTACTTTAGAATTTCAATTCTGAGAAAGTCGTCAAAAGTGCATCCTTTAAACCTTGGTTTGACCAACCTTGAATGAGGGAAAAAATAGCTCTGAATCTCATATAAATAGGTGTCCATGCTTATCTAAAAAATGGTACCTAAATCCTCTTTAAAAACTCAATACGGAGAAAATTGAAAAAAGTGCATGTTTTCAACCTTGGTTTCAACAACCTTGAACATGAGCCAAAATAGCCCCAAATCTCCTAAAAATAGGTGTCCATGCTTTTCTCTCAAACGGGTATCTAAGTCTAATTTAAAATTTCAATTTCAAGCAAGTTGACAAAAGAGCATATTTTCAACCTTCGTTTAACCAACGTTGAACAAGGGTTGAAATTGCTCCAAATCTCAAAAACATAGGTGTTCATGCTTATTTCTCAATTGGGTATCTAAATATACCATAAAATTTCATTTCCGAGAAAGTCAACAAAAGTGCATATTTTCACCCTTGATTTTACAAACCTTGAATTAGGGCCAAAATAGCTCCAAATCTCATAAAAATAGGTTTCCATTCTTATCCCTCAAATGTGTACCTAAATCCACTTTCAAAACTCAATTCCGAGAAAGTCGACAAAAGTGCATATTTTTAACCTTGGTTTGACTAAACTTGAACAAGGGACAAAACAACTCCAAATCTCATAAAAATAGGGGTCCATCCTTATATCTCAAATGGGTACCTAAATGCGCTTCCAAAACTCAATTCCAAGAAAGTTGTCAAAAGTGCATCTTATGAACCTTGGGTTGACCAACATTGAATGAGGGCCAAAATAGTTCAAAATATCATAAAAAGAGGTGTCGATGCTTATCTCTAGAATGGGTATCTCAATCTACTTTAAAATTTGAATTTCGAGAATGTCTATAAAAGTGCATATTTTAAACATTGGTTTGACCAACCTTGAATGAGGAAAAAATAGATCCAAATCTCATAAATATAGGTGTCCATGCTTATCTCTCAAATGGGTATCGAAATCCACTTTCAAAACTCAATTTCAAGAAAGTCGACAAAAGTGCCTGTTTTCAACCTTGGTTTCACAACGTTGAACGAGGGCCAAAATAACTCCAAATCTCATAAAAAAATAGGTGTCCATGCTTATCTCTCAAATGGGTACCTAAATCCACCTTAAAATTTCAATTCCGAAAAAGTCGACAAAAGTGCATCTTTTCAACCCTTGTTTGACAACCTTGAACGAGGGCCAAAATAACTCCAAATCTCATAAAAATAGGTTTCCATGCTTATGTCTCAAATGGGTACCTAAATCCACTTTAAAATTTCAATTCCGAGAAATTTGACAAAAGTGAATATTTTCAACCACGGTTTGACCAACCTTAAACGAGGGAAAAATAGGTCCAAATCTCATAAAAATAGGTGTCCATGCTTATCTCTCAAATGCGTACCTAAATCCACTTTCAAAACTCAACTCCAAAAAAGTCGACAAAAGTGCATATTTTCAACCTTGCTTTGACCAACCTTGAACAAGGGCTAAAATGGCTCCAAATCTCATATAAATAGGTGTCCATGCCTATCTCTCAAATGAGTACCTAAATCCACTTTTAAAACTCAATTATGAAAAGTCAACAAAAGTGCATATTTTCAACCTTGGTTTGACCAACCTTCAACCAAAGCCAAAATAACTCCAAATCTCATAAAAATAGGTGTCCATGCTTATCTCTCAAATGGGTATCTAAATTTACTTTAAAATTTCAATTCTAAGAAATTCGACAAAACTCCATATTTTCAACCTTTGTTTGACCAACCTTGAATGAGGACCAAAATAGCTCCAAATCTCATAAAAATAGGTGTCCATGCTTATCTCTGAAATGGGTACCTAAATCCACTTTCAAAACTCAAATTCGAGAAAGTCAACAAAAGTGCATCTTTTCAAACTTGGTTTGACCAACCTTTAATGAGGGCCAAAATAGCTCCAAATCTCATAAAAAGAGGTTTACATGCTTATCTCTCAAAAGTGTATCTAAACCTACTTTAAACATTAGAGGAATTTTGGGGTCTAAAATGGGCCTCCTAAGGAAAATAATAAAATAATAGTTAAAATAATAAAATAATATTGATTAATTTTGGAGGAAGAAAGAAAAAAACTACTTTTTGTGTTTGTATTTTCGACATATCTCCCTGTGTTTTTACTCAAATTTCGATCGGAAGAGCTCATTGGATGCAGAATTTGATTCCGCATCCAACGAGTACCCACACTGCATACATTTCTTGTTTTTGGGTTAGCGGGGTCCGTCAAATGTATGCCGTGTGGGTACTCTTTGGATGCAAAATCAAATTCCGCATCCAACGAGCTCTTCCGATCGAAATTTGAGTAAAAACACAATGAGATATGTCAAAAATACGAACAAAAAAAGTAGTTTCTTTTAATGACAAATATGTCAATTCAACCATTATTGTTGACTTATTTTATTGAAATTCTATTGGTTCTTGAATTCCAACTCACAAAAACTTATTTTGGCACGTTTTCTTCTAAGGCCCATTTTAGACCCCAAATTTCCTCTAATGATTTCAATTTCGACAAAGTAGACAAAAGTGCATATTTTCAACCTTAGTTTGACCAACCATGAACAAGGGCCAAAATAGCTTCAAATCTCATAAAAGTAGGTTTGTATGCTTATGTCTCTAATGGGTACCTAAGTCCACTTTCAGAATTCAATTCTGAGAGAGCCTACAAAAGCACATATTTTCATCCTTGGTTTGACCAACCTTGAACAAGGGCCAAAATAGAACTAAATCTCATAAAAATAGGTGTCCATGATTATCTCTCAAATGGGTACCTAAATACACTTTCAAAACTCAATTCCATGAAGTCAACAAAAATGCATAGTTTCAACCTTGGTTTGACCAACCTTGAACCATTGCCAAAATAGCTCTAAATCTCATAAAAATAGGTTTCCATGCTTATCTCTGTAATGGGTACCTAAATCCACTTTCAAAACTCAATTATGAGAAAGTCGATAAAATTCCATTTTTTCAACCTTGGTTTGACCAACCTTCAACGACCGCCAAAACAACTCCAAATCTCATAAAAATAGGTGTCGATGCTTATCTCTCAAAAGGGTACCTAAATCTTCTTTCACAACTCAATTCCAAGAAAGTCGAAAAAAGTGCATATTTTCAACCTTGAGTGAGGGCCAAAATAGCTCCAAATCTCATAAAAATAGGTGTCGATGCTTATCTCTGAAATGGGTATATAAATCTACTTCAAGATTTCAATTTCAAGAAAATCGAAAAAATGCATATTTTCAACATTGGTTTACCAAGCTTGAACGAAGGTCAAAATAGCTCCAAATCTCATAAAAATAGGTGTCCATGCTTATCTCTAAAATGGGTGCCTAAATCCACTTTCAAATTTAAATTCCGAGAAAATTGAATAAAGTGCATATTTTCAAACTTCGATTTACCAACCTTGAACGAGGGCCAAAACAGCTCTGAATATCATAAAAATAGGTGTCCATGCTTATCTCTCAAATGGGTAACTAAATCTACTTTTAAAACTTGTTTTCGTGAAAGTCAAAAAAAGTGCATGTTTTCAACCTTGGTTTGACCAACCTTGAATAAGGGCCAAAATAGCTCTAAATTTGATATAAATAGGTGTCCATGCTTATCTCTCAAATGGGTAACTAAATCCTCTTTCAAATTTCAAATTCGAGAAAGTCGACAAAAGTGGATATTTTCAACCTTGGTTTGACCAATCTTAAATGAGGGAAAAATAAGTCCAAATCTCATAAAAATAGGTGTCCATGCTTATCTCTCAAATGAGTACCTAAATACAATTTCAAAACGCAATTCCTAGAAAGTTGAAAAAAGTGCATCTTTTCAACCTTAAATATCTCCAAATATCATAAAAATAGGTGTGCATGCTTATTTCTTAATTGGGTATCTAAAACTACCTTAAAATTTCAATTTTGAGAAAGTCGACAAAAGTGCATTTTTTCAACATTGGTTTGACAAACCTTTAACAAGGGCCAAAATAGCTCCAAATCTCATAAAAATAGGTGTCTATGCTTATCTTTCAAATGTGTGCCTAAATGCACTTTCAAAACTCAATTCTAAGAATGTCGACAAAAGTGCATATTTTCAACCTTGCTTTGACCAACCTTGAACGAGGGCCAAAATAGCTACAAATCTCATAAAAATAGGTGTCCATGCTTATCTCTCAAATGGGTACGTAAATCAACTTTCAAATTTCAATTCCATGAAAGTCGCTAAGAGTGCATGTTTTCAACCTTGGTTTGACAAACTTTGAACGCGGGCCAAAATAGCTCCAAATATCACAAAAATAGGTGGCCATACTTATCATGTGGTTTCGCTAAAATTTGGGTTAAAGGGGGTGAAAATAGCTCAAAATGTTGCGGAGGTTGGAGTGCACGGTTATCCATCAAACGCGCATCCAAATCTATGATCAGATTTCAATTCTAAGAAATTCGTCAGAAGTGAAACTCCGTCATGCAATTTTACTAGAGTTGGGCTCGAAGGGGTCCAAATAGCTCAGACCATTGCAAAAGGTGTCCTACATGTTTTTATATCAAACGGGCATCTAAATCTATGATCAAATTTTAACTCTATGAATTTGGTTAAAAGTGAAACTCCATCATTTGATTTCACTAAGGTTTGGCTTAAAGGAGGGGAAAATAGATCTGAACATCACGAAAATTTTCATGCACTCTTATTTAACTAGAAATCTCACAAAAATATGTGTCCATGCTTATCTACCAAATGGGAGTATCAGCGCTTTCATTAAGGTTGCACTTAAAGCGAGTGAAAATAGCTAGGAACCTTACGAAATTTGGCGTGTATGCTTGTTTATTGAAATGGGTACCTAAATCCACTTTCAAAATTCAATTCTGAAGAAGTCGAAAAAAGTGCTTATTTTCAACCTTGTTTTGAACATCCTTGATTAAGGGCCAAAATAGCTCCAAATCCCATAAAAATAGCTATCAATCCCTATATTTGAAATGGGTATCTAAATCTACTTTAAAATTTGAATTTTGAGAAATTGGAAATAATGCAACATTTTAGGCCTTGGTTTGATGAAGTTTGACCGATGTCCAAAATGGCTCACAATCCCCAAAAAATATGCATTTATACTTTATATACCAAATGGATACCTAAATACAGTTTCAAATTTCAATTTCAAGAAAGTCAAGAAAAATGCATTTCTTAGAACTTCGTTTAACATACCTTAACTAAGGGCTGAAATAACCCGAAATCTCACAAAAATATGTGTGCACACTGATCTCTTAAATGGGTCTCTAAATATATTTTTACATTTGATTTCTAAGCAATTGGAAAAAGGTGAAAGCTTTTAGGCCTTGGTTTGAGCAAGTTTGACTAAGGTCCAAAATAGCTCGAAATCCCCTCAGAGTTTGTATGCATGGTTATCTCTCAAATGGGTATCTAAATTCTCTTTCAAATTTCAATTATGATAAAGTTAGGAAAATATGATCTCTTAGACCTTTGCTTTTCCAGCCTTGAATAGCGACCAAAATAGCTCTGAACATCGCAAAAGTTGGCATGCACTCTTATCTACTAAATGCACAGATAAATCTATGATCAAATTTTAATTCTGAGAAATTGGTCAAAAGTGAAACTCCCTTGTGTTGTTTTGCTGAGGTTGGGCTTAAAGCGGGTGAAAATATTTCGGAACATCGTGAAATTTCATGTGCAAGCTTGTCCATCAAATGGACATCCAAATCTATGAGCAAATTTCAATTCTGAGAAACTGCCCAGAAGTGAAACTCTGTCTTGCGGTTTCACTAGGGTTGGGCTTAAAAGAGGTCAAAATAATAGCTCAGAACGTTGCAAAATTTGGTGTGCATGATTGTTTATCCAATGGGCATCCAAATCTATTATCAAGTTTCCATTCTAAGAAGTACGTCAAAAGTGAACCCCCATCATACAGTTTTGTTAGGGTTTGGATTAAAAGACCTGAAAATAACTCTGAACGTCATGAAAGTTGGTGTGCACACTTATCATCCAAATGCGCATCAAAAAATATGATCAAATTTTAATTACAAAAAATTTGTAGAAAGTGAAACTTCGTCGTGCGGTTTCACAAAGGTTGGGGTTAAGGGGGTGGAAATAGCTTGGAACGTCGTGAAAGTTGGAGTGCACGCTTGTCTATCAAATGGGCATCCAAATCTATGATCAAATTTCAATTGCGAGAAAATTGTCAAAAATGAAACTTCGGCGTGCATTTTCACTAGAGTTCAGCTTAAAGTGGGTCCAAATAGCTCGAAACATTACAAAATTTGGTGTGCACGCTTGTATATCAAACGGGCATCCAAATCTATGATCAAATTTCAATTCTAGGAATTTGGTCAAAAGTGAAACTTCGTCATGCAGTTTTGCTAAGGTTTGGCTTAAAGGAGGGAAAAAGAGCTCTGAACATCACTAAATTTAGCATGCACTCTTATCTACCAAATGGGCATCTAAATATATGATAATATTTCAATTCTAAGAAATTGTTCACACGAGAAACTTTATCGTGCACTTTCGCTAAGGTTGCACTTAAAGGGAGTGAAATAGCTCGGATCGTCATGAAAGTTAGCGTGTACGCTTGTTTATTGAAATGGCTACCTAAATCCACTTTCAAATTTCACTTCTGAAAAAGTCAACAAAAGTGCATCTTTTAAACTTTTGTTTAACCATCCTTGAATGAGGGCCAAAATAGCTCCAAATCTCATAAAAATAGGTGTCCATGCCTATCTTTGAAATGGGTATCTAAATCTACTTTACAATTTGAATTTTCAAAAAATGGAAAAAATGCAACCTTTTACGCCTTGGTTTAATGAAGTTTGACAGAGGTCCAAAATGGCTCGCTATCCCAAAAAAATCTACATGTAGGGATTATCTCTCAAATGGGTACCTAAATACAGTTTCAAATTTCAATTTCGAGAAAGTCAAGAAAAGTGTATTTCTTAGAACTTGGTTAGACCAACCTTGACTAAGTGCCAAAATAACTCGAAATTCGCAACCTTGTTTTGACCAAGTTTCACTAAGGTCCAAAACAACTCGAAATCCCCTGAAAGTGTGTATGCATGGTTATCTCTCAAATGGGTACCTAAATTCTCTTTCAAATTTCAATTACAAGAAAGTTGGAAAAATAGCATCTCTTAGACCTTTGCTTGACCAACCTTAAATAATGACCAAAATAACTTCAAACATCGTGAAAGTTGGTGTGCATTGGTATCTACCAAATTCTAAGATAAATCTATGATCAAATTTTAATTCTGAGAAATTAGTTAAAAGTGAAACTCTGTTGTATGGTTTTGCTGAGGTTGGGATTATAGGGGGTGAAATATTTTGGAATGTCTCGAAATTTCGCATGCACGCTTGTCTATCAAATGGGAATTCAAATCTATGATCAAATTTCAATTATAAGAAACTGCTCAAAAGTGAAACTTCATCATGCGTTTTCACTAGGGTTGGGCTTAAAGGTGGTCAAAATAGCTTGGAACGTTGCGAAAGTTGGCTTGCATGCTTTTTTATCTAATGGGTATCCAAATCTATGATCAATTTTCAATTCTTCAAAGTTGGTCAAAAGTGAAACTCCATCGTGCGGTTTTGTTAGGGTTTGGCTTAAAGGAGTTGAAAATAACTCTAAACATCATGAAAGTTGGCGTGCACTCTTATATTCTAAATGCACATCTAAATCTATGATAAAATTTTAATTCTAAGAAATTTGTCAAGAGTGAAACTCCGTCATGCGGTTTCGCTAAGATTGGGGTTACAGTGGGTGAAAATAGCTCAAAACGACATGAAAGTCGGAGTGCATAGTTATCTATCAAATGGGCATCCAAATCTATGATCAAATTTCAATTATGAGAAATTAGTAAGAAGTGGAACTCTGTCATTCATTTTTGCTATAGTTTGGCTCGAAGGGGTCCAAATAGCTCTGACCATTGCAAAAGTTGGCGTGCACATTTTTATATCAAACATGCATATAAATATATGATCAAATTTCAACTCCGAGAATTCGGTCAAAAGTGAAACTCCATCATTCGATTTCGCTAAGGTTTGGCTTAAAGGAGGGGAAAATGGCTTTGAGAAATTAGAAACAAGTGCAACCTTTTAGTTCTTGGTTTCACCAAGTTTGCTTAAGGTCCAAAATAGCTCAAAATCCCCTGAAAGTTTGTATGCATAGTTATCTTTCAAATCGGTACCTAAATTCTCATTCAAATTTCAATTACAAGAAAGCTGAAAAAATAACATCTCTTAGACATTTACTTGACCAACCTTGAATAACGACCAAAATAGCTCCAAACATCATGAAAGTTAGCATGCACTCTTATTTACCAAATGCATCGATAAATATATGATTAAATTTTAATTTTGAGAAATTAGTCAAACGTGAAACTCCGCTGTCCGGTTTTGCTAAGGTTGGGCTTAAATGGAGTGAGAATATTTTGGAATGTCTCAAAAGTTTTCATGCAAACTTGTTCATTAAATGGGCATCCAAATTTATGATCAAATTTAAATTCTAAGAAACTGCTCAAAAGTGAAACTCCGTCGTGTGGTTTCGATAGGGTTGGGCTTAAAGGGGGTCAAAATAGCTCGGAACGTTGTGAAAGTTGGCGTGCATGCTTGTCTATCCAATATGCATCCAAACCTATGATCAAGTTTCAATTCTAAGAATTTGGTCAAAGTTGAGACTACATCGTGTAGTTTTGTTAGGGTTTGGATTAAAGATTCACATGCACTCTTATCTTCCAAATGCGCATTTAAATCTATGATTAAATTTTAATTCCAAGAAATTGGTTAAAAATGAAACTCCATTGTGCACCTTTTTTTGTGTGCCTCTTAAATGGGTATCTAAATCTACTTTTAAATTTGATTTCTAAGAAATTGGACTTTTAGGAATTGGTTTGACCAAGTTTGACCAAGGTCCAAGATAGCTCAAAATCCCCTGAAAGTGTGTATGCATGGTTATCTCTCAATTACAAGAAACTCGGAAAAATAACATCTCTTATACCTTTGCTTGACCAACCTTGAATAACGACCAAAATAACTTCGAACATCGTGAAAGTTGGTGTGCACTATTATCTACCAAATGCTAAGATAAATCTACGATCAAATTTTAATTCTGAGAAATTAGTCAAAAGTGAAACTCTATTGTATGGTTTTGCTGAGGTTGGGATTAAAGGGGGTAAAATATTTTGGAACGTCTTGAAATTTCGCGTGCACGCTTGTCTATCAAATGGGCATTCAAATCTATGATCAAATTTCAATTATAAGAAACTGCTCAAAAGTGAAACTTTGTCATGCGTTTTCGCTAGGGTTGGGCTTAAAGGTGGTCAAAATAGCTTGGAATGTTGCGAAAGTTGGTTGCATGATTATTTATCTCATGGGCATCCAAATATATGATCAAGTTTCAATTCTTAGAAGTTGGTCAAAAGGAAAACTCAATTGTGCGGTTTTGTTAGGGTTTGGCTTAAAAGAGTCGAAAATAACTCTAAACATCATGAAAGTTGGCATGCACTCTTATCTTCCAAATGCACATCTAAATATATGATCAAATTATAATTCCAAGAAATTGGTCAAGAGTGAAACTCTGTCATGTGGTTTCTCTAAGATTGACCAAGGTCCAAGATAGCTTGAAATCCCCTAAAAGTGTGTATGCATGGTTATCTCTCAATTACAAGAAAGTCAGAACAATAGCATCTCTTATACCTTTGCTTGACCAACCTTGAATAGTGACCAAAATAACTTTGAACATCGTGAAAGTTGGTGTGCACTATTATCTACCAAATGTTAAGATAAATCTACGATCAAATTTTAATTCTGAGAAATTAGTCAAAAGTGAAACTTTGTTGTATGGTTTTGCTGAGGTTGGGATTAAAGGGGGTAAAATATTTTGCAACGTCTCTAAATTTTGTGTGCATGCTTTTCTATCAAATGGACATTCAAATCTATGATCAAATTTCAATTATAAGAAACTGCTCAAAAGTGAAACTTTGTCATGCATTTTCGCTAGGGTTGGGCTTAAAGGTGGTCAAAATAGCTTGGAACATTGCAAAAGTTGGGTGCATGCTTGTTTATCTCATGGGCATCCAAATCTATGATCAAGTTTCAATTCTTAGAAGTTGGTCAAAAGGGAAACTCCATCGTGCGGTTTTGTTAGGGTTTGGCTTAAAGGATTCGAAAATAACTCTAAACATCATGAAAGTCCGGGCGGGCACTCTTATATTACAAATCCACATCTAAACATTTGATCAAATTTTAATTATGAGAAATTGGTCAGAAGTGAAACTCCGTCATGCATTTTCGCTAGAGTTGGGCTTGAAGGGGTCCAAATAGCTCAGACCATTGCAATAGTTGGCGTGCACATTTTTATATCAAACGGGCATCCAAATCTATGATCAAATTTCAACTCTGAGAATTTCGTCAAAATTGAAACTCCATCATTCGATTTCGCTAATGTTTGACTTAAGGGATGTGAAAATGGCTCTGATAAATTGGAAATAAATGTAACCTTTTAGGCCTTGGTTTCACCAAGTTTGTGTAAGGTCCAAAATAGCTCGAAATCCCAAGTTTGCGTGCACACTTATCATCCAAAAGCACATCAAAAGATATGATCAAATTTTAATTCCGAGAAATTTCTAAAAACTGAAACTCCATCGTGTGGTTTCACAAAGGTTGGGGTTAAAGGGGGTGAAAATAACTCAGAACGTTGCGAAATTTAGAGTGCACGCTTGTCTATAAAATGGGCATCCAAATCTATGATCAAATTTCAATTACGAGAAAATTGTCAAAAGTGAAACTTCGTTATGCATTTTCGCTAGAGTTCAGCTTAAAGCGGGTCCAAATAGCTTGAAACATTGCAAAATTTGGCATGCGCGCTTGTATATCAAATGGGCATCCAAATCTATGATCAAATTTCAATTCTGGGAATTTGGTCAAAAGTGAAACTCCATCATGCAGTTTCGCTAAGATTTGGATTAAAGGAGGGAAAAAGAGCTCTGAACATCACTAAATTTGGCATGCACTCTTATCTACCAAATGGGCATCTAAATATATGATTATATTTCAAATCTAAGAAATTGGTCTAAAGAGAAAATTTATCGTGCTAAGGTTGCACTTAAAGGGAGTGAAATAGGTCGAAACTTCATGAAAGTTAGCGTGTACGCTTGTTTATTGAAATGGGTACCTAAATCCACTTTCAAATTTCACTTCTGAAATAGTCCACAAAAGTGCATGTTTTCAACTTTTGTTTGACCATCCTTGAATGAGGGCCAAAATAGCTCCAAATCTCATAAAAATAGGTGTCCATGCCTATCTTTGAAATGGGTATCTAAATCTACTTTAAATTTTGAATTTTTAGAAAATGGAAAAAATACAACGTTTTAGGCCTTGGTTTGACGAAGTTTCACTAAGGTCCAAAATGGCTCATAATCCCAAAAAAATCTACATGTAGGGATTATCTCTCAAATGGGTACCTAAATACAGTTTCAAATTTCAATTTCGAGAAAGTCAAGAAAATTGCATTTCTTAGAACTTGGTTTGACCAACCTTAACTAAGTGCCGAAATAACTCGAAATTTGCAAAAATATGTGTGCCTCTTAAATGGGTATCTAAACCTACTTTTAAATTTGATTTCTAAGAAATTGGACTTTCAGGCCTTGGTTTGACCAAGTTTGACCAAGGTCCAAAATAGCTTGAAATCCCTTGAAAGTGTGTAGTCATGGTTATCTCTCAATTACAAGAAAGTCGGAAAAATAGCATCTCTTAGACCTTTGCTTGATCAACCTTGAATAACGACCAAAATAACTTCAAACATCGTGAAAGTTGGTGTGCACTGTTATGTACCAAATGCTAAGATAAATCTACGATCAAATTTTAATTCTGAGAAATTAGTCAAAAGTGAAACTCTGTTTTATGGTTTTGCTGAGGTTGGGATTAAAGGGGGTGAAATATTTTGGAACGTCTTGAAATTTGACGTGCACGCTTATCTATCAAATGGGAATTCAAATCTATGATCAAATTTCAATTATAAGAAGTTGCTCAAAAGTGAAACTTCATTATGCATTTTCGCTAGGGTTGGGCTCAAAGGTGGTCAAAATAGCTTGGCACGTTGCGAAAGTTGGCTTGCATGCTTGTTTATCTAATGGGCATCCAAATCTATGATCAAGTTTCAATTCTTAGAAGTTGGTCAAAAGGGAAACTCCATTGTCCAATTTTGTTAGGGTTTGGCTTAAAGGAGTCGAAAATAACTCTAAACATCATGAAAGTTGGCGTGCACTCTTATATTCCAAATGCGCATCTAAATCTATGATCAAATTTCAATTTCAAGAAATTGGTCAAGAGTGAAACTTCGTCATGCGGTTTCGCTAAGATTGGGGTTAAAGTGGGTGAAAATGGCTCAAAACGTTACGAAAGTTGGAGTGCATGGTTATCTATCAAATGGGCATTGGAATCTATGATCAAATTTCAATTCTATGAAATTGGTCAGAAGTGAAACTCCGTCATGCATTTTCGCTAGAGTTGTGCTGGACAGGTCCAAATAGCTCTGACCATTGCAAAAGTTGGCGTGCACGTTTTTATATCAAACAGGCATCCAAATCTATGATCAAATTTCAACTCCGAGAATTTGGTCAAAAGTGAAACTCCATCATTCGATTTTGCTAACGTTTGGCTTAAAGGAGAGGGAAATGGCTCTGAGAAATTGGAAACAAATGCAACCTTTTAGGCCTTGGTTTCACCAAGTTTTTCCAAGGTCCAAAATAGCTCAAAATCCCCTGAAAATTTGTATGCATGGTTATCTCTCAAATGGGTACCTAAATTCTCTTTAAAATTTCAATTACAAGAAAGCCAAAAAATAACATCGCTTAGACCTTTACTTGACCAATCTTGAATAACGACCAAAATAGCTATGAACATCATGAAATTTAGCATGCACTCTTATCTAGCAAATACACTGATAAATCTACGATTAAATTTTGATTTTGAGAAATTAGTCAAACGTGAAACTCCGTTGTGCGGTTTTGCTAAGGTTGGGCTTAAAGGGGGTGAAAATATTTTGGAATGTCTCAAAAGTTTGCATGCATGCTTGTTCATCAAATGGGCATCCAAATTTATGATCAAATTTAAATTCTAAGAAACTACTCAAAAGTGAAACTCCGTTGTGCGGTTTCGACGGGGTTGGGATTAAAGGGGGTCAAAATAGCTCGAAACATCATGAAAGTTGGCGTGCATGCTTGTCTATCCAATGGGAATCCAAACCTATGATCAAGTTTCAATTCTGAGAATTTTGTCAAAGCTGAGACTCCATCACGAAGTTTTGTTAGGGTTTGGATAAAAGATGCCAAAAATAGCTCTCAACATTGTGAAAGTTGGCATGTACTCTTATCTTCCAAATGCGCATTTAAATCTATGATTAAATTTTGATTCTAAGAAATTGGTTAAAAGTGAAACTCCATTGTGCGGTTTCACCAAGGTTGGAGTTAATGGGGGTGAAAATAGCTTGGAGTGTCATGAAAGTTGGAGTGCACGCTTCTCTATCAAATGGGCATCCAAATCTATGATCAAATTTCAATTCCGAGAAGTGAAACTCCATAGTGCATTTTCATTAGAGTTGATCTCAAAGGGGTCTAAATAGTTCAGAACATTGCAAAAGTTGGCGTGCACGCTTTTATATCAAACGGGCATCCAAATCTATGATCAAATTTCAACTCTAAGAATTTGGTCAAAAGTGAAACTCCATAATTAGATTTCACTAAGCTTTGGCTTAAAGGATGGAAAAATAGATTTGAACATCACGAAATTTTTCATGCACTCTTATCTAACTAGCAATCTCGCAAAAATATGTGTGCACGCTTATCTACCAAATGGGCACATCGACGCTTTCTCTAAGGTTGCACTTAAAGGGAGTGAAAATAGCTCGAAACGTTATGAAAATTAGGGTGTACACTTGTTTATTGAAATGGGTACCTAAATCCACTTTCAAATTTCAATTCTGAAAAAGTCGACAAAAGTGCATATTTTCAACCTTGGTTTGACCATCCTTGAGTAAGGGCCAAAATAGTTCCAAATCTCATAAAAATAGGTGCCAATGCCTATATTTGAAATGGGTATCTAAATCTACTTTAAAATTTGAATTTTGAGAAATTGGAAATAATGCAAGGTTTTAGGCCTTGGTTTGACGAAGTTTGACCGATGTTCAAAATGGCTCATAATCCCCCAAAATATAGATGTATACTTTCTCTACCAAATGGATACCTAAATACAGCTTCAAATTTCAATTTCGAGAAAGTCAAGAAAAGTGCATTTCTTAGAATTTCGTTTGACCAACCTTAACTAAGGGCTGAAATAACCCGAAATCTCACAAAAATATGTGTGCACGCTTATCTCTTAAATGGGTATATAAATTTACTTTTACATTTGATTTCTAAGAAATTGGAAAAAAGTGCAAGCTTTTAGGCCTTGGCTTGACCAAGTTTGACTAAGGTCCAAAATAGCTCGAAATCCACTTAGAGTTTGTATGCATGGTTATCTCTCAAATGGGTATTTAAATTCTCTTTCAAATTTCAATTATGAGAAAGTCAGAAAAATATGATCTCTTAGACCTTTGCTTGACGAGCCTTGAATAACGACCAAAATAGCTCCGAACATATTTGGTCAAAAGTGAAAATATTTCATAACGTCGTGAAAGTTCATGTGCAAGCTTTTCTATCAAATGGACATCCAAATCTATGAGCAAATTTCAATTCTAAGAAACTGCTCAAAAGTGAAACTCTATTGTGCGGTTTCACTACGGTTGGGCTTAAAAGGGGTCAAAATAATAGCTCAGAACGTTGCAAAATTTGGCATGCATGATTGTTTATCCAATGGGAATCCAAATCTATGATTAAGTTTCCATTCTAAGAAGTACATCAAAAGTGAAACTCCATCTTATAGTTTTGTTAGGGTTTGGCTTAAAGGAGCTGAAAATAAATCTGAACATCATGAAATTTGGCGTGCACACTTATCATCCAAATGCGCATCAAAAGATATGATCAAATTTTAATTCCCAGAAATTTGTAAAAAGTGAAACTCTGTCATACAGTTTCGTAAAGGTTGGGGTTAAAGGGGGTGAAAATAGCTTAGAACGTCGCGGAAGTTAGAGTGCACACTTGTCTATCAAATGGGCATCCAAATCTATGATCAAATTTCAATTGCGAGAAAATTGTCAAAAGTGAAACTTCATTGTGCATTTTTGCTAGAGTTCGGCTTAAAGCGGGTCCAAATAGCTCGAAACATTGAAAAATTTGGCGTGCATGCTTGTATATCAAATGGGCATCCAAATCTATGATGAAATTTCAATTCTAGGAATTTGGTCAAAAGTGAAACTTCGTCATGCGGTTTCGCTAAGATTTGGCTTAAAGGAGGGAAAAACAGCTCTAAACATCACTAAATTTGGCATGCACTCTTATCTACCAAATGGGCATCTAAATCTATGATCAGATTTCAATTATAAGAAATTGGTCAAAAGAGAAACTTTATCGTGCTAAGGTTGCACTTAAAGGGAGTGAACTAGGTTGGAACTTCGTGAAAGTTAGCATGTACGCTTGTTTATTGAAATGGGTACCTAAATCCACTTTCAAATTTCACTTCTGAAATAGTCTACAAAAGTGCATCTTTTCAAATTTTGTTTGACCAATCTTGAATGAGGGCCAAAATAACTCCAAATCTCATAAAAATAGGTGTCCATGCCTATCTTGGAAATGGGTATCTAAATCTACTATAAAATTTGAATTTTCAGAAAATGGAAAAAAATGCAACGTTTTAGGCCTTGGTTTGACGAAGTTTAACTGAGGTCCAAAATGGCTCGCAATCCCAAAAAAATCTACATGTATGGATTATCTCTCAAATGGGTACCAAAATACAGTTTCAAATTTCAATTTCGAGAATGTCAAGAAAATTGCATTTCTTAGAACTTGGTTTGACCAACCTTAACTAAGTGCTGAAATAACTTGAAATTCATAAAAAAATGTTTGCCTCTTAAATCAGTATCTAAATCTACTTTTAAATTTGATTTCTAAGAAATTGGACTTTTAGGCCTTGGTTTGACCAAGTTTGACCAAGGTCCAAAATAGCTCGAATTACCCTGAAAGTGTGTATGCATGGTTATCTCTCAAATCGGTACCTAAGTTCTCTTTCAAATTTCAATTACAAGAAAGTCGAAAAAATAGCATCTCTTAGACCTTTGCTTGACCAACCTTGAATAATGACCAAAATAACTTCGAACATCGTGAAAGTTGGTGTGCATTGTTATCTACCAAATGCTAAGCTAAATCTACGATCAAATTTTAATTCTGAGAAATTAGTCAAAAGTGAAACTCTATTGTATGGTTTTGTTGAGGTTGGGATTAAAGGGGGTGAAATATTTTGGAACGTCTTGAAATTTGGCATGCACGCTTGTCTATCAAATGGGCATTCAAATCTATGATCAAATTTCAATTATAAGAAACTGCTCAAGAGTGAAACTTCGTCATGCGTTTTTGTTAGGGCTGGGCTTAAAGGTGGTCAAAATAGCTTGGAACGTTGTGAAAGTTGGCTTGCATGCTTGTGAAAGTTGGGCTCGAATGGGTCCAAATAGCTCAGACCATTGCAAAAGTTGGCGTGCACGTTTTTATATCAAACGGGCATACAAATCTATGATCAAATTTCAACTCCGAGAATTTGGTCAAAGTGAAACTCCATCATTCGATTTCGCTAAGGTTTGGATTAAAGGAGGGGAAAATGGATTGGAGAAATTGGAAACAAATGCAACCTTTTAGGCATTGGTTTCACCAAGTTTTCCTAAGGTCCAAAATAGCTTGAAATCCCCTGAAAGTTTGTATGCATGCTTATCTCTCAAATGGGTACCTAAATTCTCTTTCAAATTTCAATTACAAGAAAGTAAAAAAAATAAAATATTTTAGACCTTTACTTGACCAATCTTGAATAACAACTAAAATAGCTCCGAACATCATGAAAGTTAGCATGCACTCGTATCTACCAAATTCACTGATAAATCTATGGTTAAATTTTAATTTTGAGAAATTAGTCAAACGTGAAACTCCGTTGTGCAGTTTTGCTATAGTTGGGCTTAAAGGGGCTACAAATATTTTGGAATGTCTCAAAAGTTTGCATGTATGCTTGTTCATCAAATGGGAATCCAAATTTATGATCAAATTTAAATTCTAAGAAACTGCTCAAAAGTGAAACTTTGTCATGCAGTTTCGACGGGGTTGGGCTTAAAGGGGGTCAAAATAGATCAGAACGTCGCAAAAGTTGGTGTGCATGCTTGTCTATCGAATATGCATCCAAACCTATGATCAAGTTTCAATTCTGAGAATTTGGTCAAAGCCGAGACTCCATCATGCATTTTTGTTAGGGTTTGGCTTAAAGATGCTGAAAATAGCTCTCAACATCGTGAAAGTTGGCATGCACTCTTATCTTCCAAATGTGCATTTAAATCTATGATTAAGTTTTAATTATAAGAAATTGGTTAAAAGTGAAACTCCGTTGTGCGGTTTCGCCAAGGTTGGGGTTAAAGGCGGTGAAAATAGCTCGGGGTGTCGTGAAAGTTGGAGTGCACGCTTCTCTATCAAATGGGATCCAAATCTATGATCAAATTTCAATTCCAAGAAATTGGTCAGAATTGAAACTCAGTCGTGCACGTTTTTATATCAAACGGGCATCTATGATCAAATTTCAACTCCAAGAATTTGGTCAAAAGTGAAACTCCATCATTCGATTTTGCTAAGGTTTGGCTTAAAGGAGCTGAAAATAACTTTGAACATCATGAAAGTTAGCGTGCACACTTATCATCCAAATGCGCATCAAAAGATATGATCAAATTTTAATTTCGAGAAATTTGTAAAAAGTGAAACTCTGTCGTACGGTTTCCCAAAAGTCGACAAAAGTGCATATTTTCAACCTTGGTTTGAACATCCTTGATTAAGGGCCACAATAGCTCCAAATATCATAAAAATAGGTGTCAATCCCTATATTTGAAATGGGTATCTAAATCTACTTTAAAATTTGAATTTTGAGAAATTTGAAATAATGCAACGTTTTAGGCCTTGGTTTGATGAAGTTTGACCGATGTCCAAAATGTATCGCAATCCCCAAAAAATATAAATTTATGCTTTATCTACCAAATGGATACCTAAATACAATTTCAAATTTAAATTTTGAGAAAGTCAAGAAAAGTGCATTTCTTAGAACTTCGTTTGACCAACCTTAACTAAGGGTTGAAATAAACCGAAATCTCACAAAAATATGTGTGCACGCTTATCGCTTAAATGAGTATCTAAATATACTTTTACATTTGATTTCTAAGAAATTGGAAAAAATTACAAGCTTTTAGGCCTTGGTTTGACCAAGTTTGACTATGGTCCAAAATAGCTAGAAATCCCCTTAGAGTTTGTATGCATGTTTGTCTCTCAAATGGGTATCTAAATTCTCTTTCAAATTTCAATTATGAGAAAGTCGGAAAAATATGATCTCTTAGACCTTTTCTTGACCAGCCTTGAATAACGACCATAATAGCTCCGAACATCGTGAAAGTTGGCATGCACTCTTATCTACCAAATGCGTAGATAAATCTATGATCAAATTTTAATTCTGAGAAATTGGTCAAAAGTGAAACTCCCTTATGTTGTTTTGCTAAGGTTGGGCTTAAAGAGGGTGAAAATATTTTGCAACGTCGTGAAAGTTCATGTGAAATCTTGTCTATCAAGTGGACATCCAAATCTATGAGCAAATTTCAATTCTATGAAACTGCTCAAAAGTGAAACTTTGTCATGCGGTTTCACTACGGTTGGGCTTAAAGGTGTCAAAATAATAGATCATAATGTTGGAAAATTTGGCGTGCATGATTGTTTATCCAATGGGCATCCAAATCTATGATCAAGTTTCCATTCTAATAAGTACGTCAAAAGTGAAACTCCATCGTACAGTTTTGTTAGGGTTTGGGTTAAAGGAGCTGAAAATAACTCTGAACATCATATAAGTTGGTGTGCACACTTATCATCCAAATGTGCATCAAAAGATATGATCAAATTTTAATTCTGAGAAATTTGTAAAAAGTGATACTCTGTCGTGCGGTTTCACAAAGGTTGGGGTTAAAGGGGGTGAAAATAGCTTGGAATGTCACGAATGGGCACCCAAATCTATGATCAAATTTCAACTGCGAGAAAATTGTCAAAAGTGAAACTTCGTCGTACATTTTCGCTAGAGTTCGGCTTAAAGCAGGTCCAAACAGCTCGAAACATTGCAAAATTTGGTGTGCATGCTTGTATATCAAACAGGCATCGAAATCTATGATCAAATTTCAATTCTGGGAACTTGGTCAAAAGTGAAACTCCATCATGCGGTTTCGCTAAGATTTGTCTTAAAGGAGGGAAAAAGAGCTCTGAACATCACTAAATTTGGCATGCACTCTTATCTACCAAATGGGCATCTAAATCTATGATCATATTTCAATTCTAAGAAATTGGTCAAAAGAGAAACTTTATCATGCGCTTTTGCTAAGGTTGAACTTAAAGGGAGTGAAATAGCTCAGAACGTCGTGAAAGTTAGCGTGTACGCTTGTTTATTGAAATGGGTACCTATATCCACTTTCAAATTTCACTTTTGAAAAAGTCAACAAAAGTGCATCTTTTCAACTTTTGTTTGACCATCCTTGAATGAGGGCCAAAATAGCTCCAAATCTCATAAAAATAGGTGTCCATGCCTATCTTCGAAATGGGTATCTAAAATCTAGTTTAAAATTTGAATTTTCAGACAATGGAAAAAATGCAACGTTTTAGGCCTTGGTTTGACGAAGTTTGACCGATGTCCAAATGGCTCACAATCCCAAAAAAATATACATGTAGGGATTATCTCTCAAATAGATACCTAAATACAGTTTCAAATTTCAATTTCGAGAAAGTCAAGAAAAGTGCATTTCTTAGAACTTGGTTTGACCAACCTTAACTAAAAGCCGAAATAACTCGAAATTCACAAAAATATGTGTGCCTCTTAAATGGGTATCTAAATCTACTTTTAAATTTGATTTGTAAGAAATTGGACTTTTAGGCCTTGGTTTGACCAAGTTTGACCAAGGTCCAAAATAGCTCGAATTCCCCTGAAAGTGGTTATGCATGGTTATCTCTCAAATAGCTCGAAATCCCATCAGAGTTTGTATGCATGGTTATCTCTCAAATTGATATCTAAATTCTCTTTCAAATTTCAATAATGAGAAAGTCAAAAAAATATGATCTCTTAGACCTTTGCTTGACCAACCTTGAATAACGACCAAAATAGCTCTGAACATCATGAAAGTTGGCATGCACTCTTATCTACCAAATGCACAGATAAATCTACGATCAAATTTTAATTCTGAGAAATTGGTCAAAAGTGAAACTCCCTTGTGTTGTTTCGCTAAGGTTGGGCTTAAAGTGGGAGAAAATATTTCACAACGTTGTGAAAGTTCATGTGCAAGCTTATCTATCAAATGGACATCCAAATCTATGAGAAAATTTCAATTCTGAGAAACTGCTCAAAAGTGAAACTCTGTCGTGCGGTTTCACTACGGTTGGGCTTAAAAGGGGTCAAAATAATAGCTTAGAACATTGTAAAATTTGGCGTGCATGATTCTTTATCCAATGGGCATCCAAATCTATGATCAAGTTTCCATTCTAAGAAGTACATCAAAAGTGAAACTCCATCGTACAGTTTTGTTATGGTTTGGCTTAAATGAGCTAAAAATAAATCTGAACATCATCAACGTTGGCATGCACACTTATCATCCAAATGCGCATCAAAATATATGATCAAATTTTAATTCTGAGAAATTTGTAAAAAGTGAAACTCCATCGTGCGTCTTCACAAAGGTTGGGGTGAAAGGGGGTGAAAATAGCTTTGAATGTCGCAAAAGTTGGAGTGCATGCTTGTCTGTCAAATGGGCATCCAAATCTATGATAAAATTTCAATTGCGAGAAAATTGTCAAAAGTGAAACTTCGTCGTGCATTTTCGCTAAAGTTCAGCATAAAGTGGGTCCAACTAACTCAAAACATTGCAAAATTTGGCGTGCATGCTTGTATATCAAACGGACATCCAAATCTATGATCAAATTTCAATTCTGGGAGTTTGGTCAAAAGTGAATTTTCGTCATGCAGTTTTGCTATGATTTGGCTTAAAGGAGGGAAAAAGAGCACTGGACATCACTAAATTTGGCATGTACTCTTATCTACCAAATGCGCATCCAAATCTATGATCATATTTCAATTCTAATAAATTAGTCAAAAGAGAAACTTTATCGTGCTAAGGTTGCACTTAAAGGGAGTGAAATAGGTCAGAACATCGCAAAAGTCAGCATGTATGCTTGTTTATTGAAATGGGTACCTAAATCCACTTTCAAATTTCACTTCTGAAAACATCCACAAAAGTGCATCTTTTCAACTTTTGTTTGACCATCCCTTAAGGAGGGCCAAAATAGCTTCAAATCTCATAAAAATAGGTGTCCATGCCTATGTTTGAAATGGGTATCTAAATCTACTTTAAAATTTGAATTTTCAGAAAATGGAAAAAATGCAACGTTTTAGGCCTTGTTTTGACGAAGTTTGACCGAGGTCCAAAATGGCTCGCAATCCCAAAAAAATATATATGTAGGGATTATCTATCAAATGGGTACCTAAATACAGTTTCAAATTTCAATTTCGAGAAAGTCAAGAAACGTGCATTTCTTAGAACTTGGTTTAACCAACCTTAATAAGTGCCGAAATAACTTGAAATTTGCAAAAATATGTGTGCCTCTTAAATGGATATCTAAATCTACTTTTAAATTTGATTTCTAAGAAATTGGACTTTTAGGCCTTCGTTTGACCAAGGTCCAAAATAGCTCAAAATCCGCTGAAAGTGTGTATGCATGGTTATTTTTCAAATGTGTACCTAAATTTTCTTTCAAATTTCAATTACAAGGAAGTTGGAAAAATAGCATCTCTTATACCTTTGCTTGACCAACCTTGAATAACGACCAAAATAATTCGAACATCGTGAAAGTTGGTTTGCATTGTTATCTACCAAATGCTAAGACAAATCTACGATCAAATTTTAATTATGAGAAATTAGTCAAAAGTGAAACTCTGTTGTATGGTTTTGCTGAGGTTGGGATTAAAGGGGGTGAAATATTTTGGAACGTCTCGAAATTTTGTGTGCATGCTTGTCTATCAAATGGGCATTCAAATATATGATCAAATTTCAATTATAAGAAACTGCTCAAAAGTGAAACTTCGTCATGCGTTTTCACTAGGGTTGGGCTTAAAGATGGTCAAAATAGCTTGGAACGTTACAAAAGTTGGCGTGCATGCTTATTTATATAATGGGCATCCAAATCTATGATCAAATTTCAATCCTTAGAAGTTGGTCAAAAGTGAAACTCCATTGTGTGATTTTGTTAAGGTTTGGCTTAAAGGAGCCGGAAATAACTCTAAACATCATGAAAGTTGGCGTGCACTCTTATCTTCCAAATGCGCATCTAAATCTATGATCAAATTTTAATTCTGAGAATTTGGTCAAGAGTGAAACTTCGTCATGCGGTTTCGCTAAGATTGGGGTTAGAGGGGGTGAAAATAGCTCAAAACATCGTGAAAGTTGGAGTGCACGGTTATCTATCAAATGGGAATCCAAATCTATGATAAAATCTTAATTCTGAGAAATTGGTTAGAAGTGAAACTCCGTCATGAATTTTCACTAGAGTTGGGTTCAAAGGGGTCCAAATAGCTTGGACCATTGCAAAAGTTGGCGTGCATGTTTTTATATCAAACGGGCATCCACGTCTATGATCAATTTCAACTCCGAGAATTTGACAATAGTGAAACTCCATCATTCGATTTCGCTAAGGTTTGGCTTAAAAGAGGGGAAAATGGCTTTGAGAAATTGGAAACAAATGCAACCTTTTAGGCCTTGGTTTCACCAAGTTTTCCTAAGGTACAAAATAGCTCGAAATCCCTTGAAATTTTGTATGCATGGTTATTTCTCAAATGGGTACCTAAATTTTGTTTCAAATTTCAATTACAAGAAAGTCGAAAAAATGACATCTCTTAGACCTTTACTTGAACAACCTTGAATAACGACCAAAATAGCTCTGAACATCATGAAAGTTAGCATGCACTCTTATCTACCAAATGCATCGATAAATCTACGATTAAATTTTAAATTTGACAAATTAGTCAAACGTGAAACTTCGTTGTGCGGTTTTGCTAAGGTTGGGCTTAAAGGGGGTTCAAATATTTTGGAATGTCTCAAAATTTTGCATGCACGCTTGTTCATCAAATGGGCATCCAAATTTATGATCAAATTTAAATTCTAAGAATTGCTCAAAAGTGAAACTCCGTCGTGCGGTTTCGACAGGGTTGGGCTTAAAGGGGGTCAAAATAGCTCGAAACGCCATGAAAGTTGGCGTGCATGCTTGTCTATACAATATGCATCCAAAGCTATGATCAAGTTTCAATTCTAAGAATTTGGTCAAAGTTGAGACTTGTTGGCCCGATTTTCTGAATCCAGGCCAATAAGGAGGTTTTGTCCACACAATCAGCTTAAAGCAGTGTCCGGTATGTTTGGTTTAACAAAACCTCGCAGGTTGTGGTCCTGCTACCAGCTAGTTTGTCTCTTAAAGAGAACTTAAAACCAACAAAATCTAACCTACTCTAATGTTTACTTTACCTATATATCTAAATATCCTAAGGTTGCTTTCTTAAGGAAAGACTTCGATTTTTGGGAAGTTTTCTAAATATGAAAACTTAAGTAAAATATGTAAAATGATTTAACAATTGCTAATTAAACTTGAAAATAAAATTAAAACTAAATTATTCTACCTATCCTATTAAACCCTATGTCAGCTGAGAGCAAATTGAAGATTATATTAATTATTAATCAATAATGATGAACAGATTGACTGAAATATAATCTAAACAAACCATTCAAATCATAACTAAAAGTCAATCTGCTAAATGTGTTGATTGCATGGGCAGACCCGGGTTTAATATAATCAATCAACAACACCCCTAACTCACTGGCCCTTTCGGCGACAGACCGCAAAGCGATCTGAAGTCTCACCCGAAGTGAATCTAATGGGTTGGCCAAGACTCAAGTGTCTTGGACCAAGTTCTGCGCATCCTACTTTTCTTCTCTTACTCCTGTGAGTCACAAGGTCAACTATATCTTCGCATCGCACATCCCCTTCTATTCGCATCACTTTTAGCCGTGCGATTCTTATCCACGCGCAAGTCACATGGTTTCTTCCCGCGTCGTACGACTTCCACTTACTCACAATATCCCCAATCTTATCGCATCTCTGTGCATCGCGCGACACCCAACCTCTCCTCAACGCTAAGCCCTCAGCTCGCAGTATCGCGCACCGCAGCTCCTCTGCCGGTGCGATATCGCCTCTCTGTGATATCCTACCACTACGACTTTGCACTCCTAGTGTTGACTGTGTCAAGGTGCGAAACTCTACTTCCCAGAAGTTATATTGTGATTAAATGGTCGTTAGAAACAGACGTAAAGGAGTCTTTAAGTAGCTTACTAAAATACTTCAACTTATCTCTTATCATCTTGCATTACCATGAGCTGAACAATACATACATTCACTTACTGCAACTAACATCATATGCATAGTAACCAATAACAATAAGAAAGTACAATCACATTCACGCAACACATAACACGCAGATTTAACGTGGTTCACCCCCGGGATGGGAGCTACGTCCACCAAACTGTGCTTCTATTATATATCTTGAGGGAAGTTAGCACATCCTGTTGCACTGCATATGCAGCGCGATATCTCTTCTAGATCTCTGGCCTATTTCTATCTCTATATTGCCTTTCTTTCAATATATCCTTCCCTCTCTTTCCTCTCAATGGATGGTTACATACAGACTCAAATGACTCACAGACAAGCTAGGTGTCTGGATCGTTACAACACAGTATGTCTGACTGACTCCTGAGTCTACTTCAAAAATAATCTACTGACCAACTAACAACTCATCCTATGAGCCAACCAACTGGTTAACTGACTGATTAGCTAACCCTTTACAATACAAAATGCAAGCTTTTATAGGCGGCCCGAAGGTCTCGCCATTACAACACTGTGGGCCTGTCCCAACAGTAAACCCAAACCCTAAATAGTGATAGTTGGTCCTCTCTATCCTTGAGGTAGCCGCTTCCCGTCACACCACAGCTCTCTGTAGTCTTCCATGATTCCCGGTACTGACCATGGGTACTATGCACCGCTTCTCATTTCTGTCCTTCGCCTTCAATGCTTGAGCCTTGTTGCTCCTTCTTCTTTATGAGGGTCGCTGAGCCCTCCTGTCTTCCGCCGCTACCTTCAATGCAGTGGTTGAGATTTCTTCTCTCGGCTGCTCAGGTATCGTTTCCTTCTTGAATTTTCTATCCCAAAAGTCATGGTTTCTGGCTCTGCTCTCCAGCTGGAAACGTGCTACGGCGTCGTAGCTCTGCCTTGTCCTCTTTCCACAAAAAATTATATCTTTCCGCCAAAACTAGCAGCTTCTTCTGTAGCTGCGGGACCCTGCTCCAATAGTCCCCTAACACTTACTTGTGGCTTGTCCTCGAGCCACCTGCAACAGGCTTCTCCTACTGCAACTTATCCTTCGCCTCCTGCGAAGTGCGATGTAACCTGCCTTGAAGTCCTGCGACTTCATTCTTCATCTCCTCGGTGCACTGTTTCGCCGAATCAAGCAATGCTTGATCAATCTTGGAGTCCTCTGTTCCTTCAATTTTCTCTCTGGCGGTCATGAATTCCTTCACCTTCTGCTCAACCACGTCAACTAATTTTGTGATTTGCTCCTGAAAGGGTTGAAGCAGGTCAGTGACGTGCAACTCCTTTGTTCTTAACTGCTGCACCTCTTGCTGTAATTGGTTCATCTCCTTCGTCTTCCTCATCCTCTGAAGAGCTGCTAGGCTCTTGATTTCTTCTTTCATGGCCACTGCAGTGTTCTCTACTTGCTGTATACTCTGTTGGATCTCGACCTTCTGTGGTGGCTCATCTAACTCGGCCCATGTGTTCATTGCATTTGTTAGTAGTACCCAGGCTTCGTCAATGCATGATTGTATCTGCGCAGAGGCGAGTCGAAAGGATTCCACTCGCACTTTTTGGTCTGCTAGGGAGGTGTCTCATAGACGTGCCTCAAGCTCGGCGAGCTGCATCTCATGGTCTGCCTTTATCCTGGCTACTTTCTCATCCATCTTAGCTACAGTTTCTTCGAGAACCTTTGCTCTTTCTGCAACTCTTTGTAGCTTCTCCGGGGTAGGCAGTGCGAACTCGATGTTGCAGTTAGGGAGTTCTATTGCAATATTCTGTAGTACCTAGGAGAGTTCCTGATCCTTGTTTCGATATGTGTTTAACTCGTCTACCTTTTTCTGATAGCTAGTGGCGAGTGCTGCGTTCTTTTGCTTTAGCTGTGCATTCTGCTGGTAAGTCGCAAGCTCTCTACTCCTGATCTCTGCGCTTAGCTACTGTTGGATTCTGTGCAACTGATCAATGTGAACCTCGGCAAGGTTAACCTCAAGGGGTTGCTTAAACTGGACTGGTGGGTCCTCCGTTGTCGCTGAGATTCTGATGCTGCCTGGTGGGATCAACACAATGTTGAGGCGATCTTTTGTTAAGCTTTCCTCGCGGGGTACCGACGGTGCTGAAGTTTCTCCAGTGGGCACCTTTACTGGTGGAGCATGTATCATGGCAACCTTCTCTGTAATTTTTCGTATGTCTATGAGCTGCTTTTCTACGGCGCTCTGAATCTTTTCCTGTGATTGCTTCTCCTCATCGAATGAATCCTTGAGTGTATCACATGTCCTTGTTGAGATGAGTTCGTAATCATCTTCTGTTAGTGCCGTCTTCAGAACCGATTTTGAAGTTTTATGTTTCTTCCTCCCCTGTGTCGCTGTGGTCTCCTAGCTTCCATCCTTTGTAGTGGGCGTTGTTGCTGATTCTTCTGGCACATCTCTTTTCTTCTTGCCTTGTGGTGGTACTTTTGTTGTTTGGTGTGCCTGGGTTTCTAGTTTGTCGTTGCCTTTTTCTGGTGGGCCTGTCTGGTCGATCTCCATTGGCAGTGGCGTGGTATCTTCGTATTCATTTCGCCATTGGTAAGCAAAACCTTTGATGACATTCTCGACGTCCTGCATTGTCATTCCGAACCAGCCGGGAGCCCAGTCGTCCCTTTTAGTCCTTTTAGGCCTTAGGTATATTCTATGGCTGTCCGCCATAAAATTAAGCCGGTTATCATATGCATCCACAGTCTCTGTGCTGATCCTTGGTGATTGTTGGATAAGGTTCTGCAACATCAAATAATATTCATAAAATACTATTGCGTTAACCTGTTTCCTTGCTTGACTGTTGGTGTCCCATAAACTGGCATAGCACACACCCCTCGGTGTTCCTCCTGGGATCTGCGGAAACTGGCTATTGGGCGGTTCCTTCCATGCGACGAATGCACACAGTATGAGCAGCCACGAGAAGTGGAAAGGGTGTTTGGCTTGATCTTGGGCTGCCAAACAATCTTCTTGAAACATGTTTAATAAAAATAACGAACAATTGAACTGCTCTCCTTCGGTAACTTGTATGGCCAGATTGATCACCGATCTTGTAACTTCCTTTGGTCGGACCTTGGTAAGCAGTCTGCCTGCAAGCAGACTGGCTGTAAATCTGAGTGTCTCATTCTGTAAACTCGTGATATCATAAGCCCTGCCTCCTCGTTGTAGCTGATACTTTTTAACTAATGCTGGTGGTAGTTTGGAGTCCTTGGTCTTTCCTGTTATCTGTATTTCGGGAGCTTTACCAGTTTTAGACAGGCCAGTAACACGGTGTATCAAGTCGACATTGAGGTCGATTTTGTGACCTAGCCAGAGATAGCCTCCATGTACACACGAGAGGAGGACACACACCACAACATTAACCTCTGCACTACACCCAAAATGGGGTAGTCTCAACACGTTGAGCAGACCTGACCGCTCAAGAATTTGGACATGCGGCAGGGGGACGAATTATTCTCTACCTGTCCTTGGGTTCTTCTCGAGCACAAGATACGAATCTGGCTTGAAGTGAGGGTATGTCTTACCGTCCTCCAGGTTGTAATCAATAAATTTGACAACAGCAGCATATCCTACTAAATCGCCATTTTCCTTTACTCGAGAATCTATTGGCGGTATGGGCACAGGAAGCTTACCGCTCTTGGAAAGTTTGATGTCTGGAGCGCCTTCAACTCGTGGTATGAGGTAGTCCATTGAACTACGGACTTCATCTTCCCTCTCGGAACCAGATTCCTCCATGAGCTGGGAATGGCTTTTCGTCTTTGGTGGTTCTTTGGTTCGGGACGAGCTCGGTGGGTTAGCTGTAGATGGCGACGCCATAGCTCCTGCAAGGCCGTGACGCTGAAATATTCTCAAAATGTTTTCCAGCGGCTCGTCCTCAGATAGGACCCACTTAGCATAAAATGGTGGACGTGCAATGGTTGCAACTTCTAAGAACCACAGCACTCTGTAACAACTTAGCTCGACACAGGGAATGCTTAACACTTACTCTCCAGTGCTCGGTTTTTCTGCAGGCGTAACCGTCCCAATTGAATACTTTCTGCTTTTATGTCAAATACGACAATCCCGGACATAACGATCGTCTAGACTGAGTGCGCCGGTCATATTAATTGCATGGATGAGACCACACCCGTCCTTCAATCCTCAATAAATGCTAAAATCTGATTAAATTTTCCTCGAAGCGTGTGTATGGGTGCCGGTCTCGTCAGAGATTTAGCAAATCTGGAAAAATTTATTATACTGCTGCCAAATCTACGGTAGGGGATACCGGTCATTTCTTCATTAAATACCTGTCAGATAGTGACTTGACTAGCCCACTGTCGGTTGCAAACTGGGTACGTGGCAGGGGGAAACATCTTACTGCTGCGATGCAACTCCGCATCACCTGCGCAAACAAACAGTGTTAATTATTTTTTTTATTTTTTTTAGGGTGTAGACTCATTCCCGGTGCGATGCCTCCTTTCAACTACACTGGACATTTGCACTATCATAAACTATTCATGCTAGGGCTGAGAGGTGGGGAGGTTGTCACTATAGAGCTTAAGCCTACTGCTGTTAATCCATGTGGGCAATAGCTCCCCATTCAGCTGGCTGAGCTGAACGGCACCTCCTTCTGTAACTTGTTGGATCTGGTATGGTCCCAGCCAATGCGTCTTAAACTTCCCTGGGAACTTGATGAATTTTCTGTCATAGAGGAGCACCAGGTCTCCGGTCTGGAAAGTCTTATTCTTAATGTGTCTGTCATGCCAAGATTTTTCTCGGGCCTTCTGCACTCTCTGATGGAATCCAGCGATGAACCGGTCTTCTTCTAAGGCAAGCAGTTGTGCTAACCTTGCTTCGACTGTGTCTGTATCAGTCATCTCAGTAATCTGAGCAATTCTTAAACTGGGGAGAATATACTCCATAGGCATAACAGCCTCTTGTCCATATACCAAGCTGAAAGGTGTGTGTCCCATAAGTTTCTTGCATGTGGTTCCGTATGCCCATAAGACAGCGTTAACTCTGAGGTCCCAATCATTCCTCTGGCGATTACAGATCTTAGTAAGAGCATTTTCTAAAATCTTATTGAAGGCCTCTACTGTACCATTAGCCTGCGGGTGGTAGGGAGTGCTCTTATGGTGCTGAATATGGAATTCTTTTGTTAATGCCTCAATAGTACTGTTCAAGAAATGTGTACCTTGGTCGCTCATCAAAATTACTGGGCATCCAAACCTGCTGATGATGTTTTCAAAGAGGAACTGTGCAGCTGTACCAGCATCACAATTTCTTACTGCTGTGGCCTCTGCCCATTTGGTGAGGTACTCTGTTCCAGTGATAATATATCTCGCACCAGGGCGCTTCCCTGGTGGGTTGATTGGAACCACAAAATCTATAGCCCATTTGTCAAATGCGCGCAACGTGACCTGCGGTCGCAGCGGAATTTCATCGCGTCACGAGGGTTTTCCTACCCTTTGGCAGATATCACAGCATCTGCAAAAGTTCTTGGTGTCTTTGTGCAATGTAGGCCACCATAATCCTGCCTCTAAGATTTTCTGCGCAGTCGGTTTTCCAGCGAAATGACCTCCTGCGGTTCCTGAATGTGCTTCTCTGATAATAGCGTCTTTTTCATGTGGCATTACACATCTGCATAGAACTTCATCCGGGCCTAACTTGTATAGGAATCCTGCAATGAGGGTGAAGTCTGTTTCCTTAACAACCAACTGTTTCTTTTGCTGCTTAGTAAACTCATCAGGTGCTACTCCTGTGGTGAGGAATTGAATAATGTTGGCATAGTACTCATCTGTAATCTATATGGAAAACAACGGCGCATCTGGTAGATTGTCTTCTAGGTTACTGGGCTCTTCTCTTGAGTCTAACCACGACAGATGATCCGGTCCTGCATTCAGTTTTCCTGGTTTCACAATGATTTCGAAATCATACTCCTGGAAGAGGAGTAACCATCTGCAGATTCTCCCCCCTAACACTGGTTTATTGACTAGGTACTTCAATGCGGAATGATCAGTAAAAATTTTAAACGAGGCGCCCAATAGATAGTGCCTGAACTTCTGCAGCGCATATACCATAGCTAAGCCCTCCCTTTCTGTTGTGGTGTAGTTCTTTTCCACTGTGGATAGCTTTCTGCTGGAATATGCGATGGGATGGTCAAGATCCCCTTCTCCTGGCTGGGTCAAGACGATTCCTAATGCAATGCCGGATGCATCCACACTTACATGGAAAGGCTTAGTCCAATCTGGAAATACTAGGATGGGCGCTGTAACCATCTTCTCCTTAAGTATGTCTAGACTCTGCTAGCATTCCTCGTTCCATAGGAATTTTACATCCTTCTTGAGCAACTTCTCCATCGGCACTGTAATCTTTGTGTAGCCCTTGATGAACTTTCTGTAGTACCCGGTATGACCAAGTACTGTCCTCAGTTGATTGACTAAGTTGGGTGCTGGAAGGTTTACAATGATAGCGATCTTGGCAGGGTCTACCATCAAGCCTTGTCTGCAAACAATGTGACCCAACAAGATACCAAATGGTGCACAGAATATACATTTTTTCAAGTTTAGAGAAATCTGGTACTGCCTACATTTCTCTAACATCAGTCTTAGATCGCCTATGTGCTTATCGATTAACCCAAATACAGTCCAGTCATCGAAATATACTTCTAAGAACTTATGAATGTATTCTTTAAATACAGCAACTACTACTCTAGAAAATATAGCTGGTGCATTTTTAAGACCAAAGGGCATTACCGTATACTGGAACGAGCCCCATTCTGTTGCAAAGGTGGTCTTGGATCGGTCTTCTGGATGTATTCTGATCTGATGGTAACCTGAAAACCCATCGGTGAAGGAGTAAACCTCCTGTCCTCCCACGTTGTCTAATACTTCGTCAGTGAACGGTGTTGGAAATGGATCATGAAGTGATGCATCGTTGAGTTTTCGCAGATCAACACAGATCCTGATGTCCCCTTCTATTTTCTTCTCTTACACTACCATAGGTCTAACCCATTCGCTTTCCTCTACTGGCTCAATGATGCCTACTGCTAGCATTTTATCAATTTCATCCTTTACTTTTTCTTTGTAACGCGGATTCAATTTGTATGGGCACTGCTTAACTAGACTAGCATCCTCCTTTAACGGTATCCTCATGACTCCCAGGTCTCCAACTATTCCCTTCATCTCTGTGAACTTGGTGGGAAATAGGTCCTGATAGTCATGTAACAGATCTGCAATCTGGCCGACTGTTTCATCATTCCAGTAGTCTCTAATAGAGGCAAACTTAGGTTCTGCGTCTGTGCTAATATTGATCTTTTTAATCTTGATGGGCTTGGTGATTGCTGGAATCTCTAACTGTGGTCCCTCCACATCACGAGTGCCTTTTGATTCAGGAATGTTGGTATTGCGAGGATCCTCATCCGCCTCCTCTTATTCTGATGCAAAGTTATAGCATTCCAATGCCTCTTCTAGCTGGATAGTCCACTCAGGTTGGACTGGTACTGAGATGGTGCGCTCCTAAAAAATCTTTGTCTTGATCATGTCTAGGGCCTGAGCAACACTTGGATGTTCTGACTGAAACGCAAAGGTGAGTAGGAAGCTGTCCGTCATAAGTGACCATGTGGTTGTTCCTTTGCGCAGCTCGGTCTCTGTATACCAATTCCTTGGAATTGTGTCCAATGTGTTAAAGAATCTGTGAACCCATTCGTCCTCTGGAATGTCCGACTAGTTCTGTTCACATGTCTGAATGTGTATCCTGGGGTCAGTTTCTCCTGTGTACTTGTGCTGAACATACCCTTTGTCGTCAGAAAATCTGATTGCCATTAGTATTTTTATATTATCCCATGATGCGATACTCTCTTTATGCGCATACCACCATCTTGCAGGTGTGGCTCGAACTGCAAGGTCCATAGCTGCGATCCTCTGCTCATGAGGAATTTGTTGCTCAATCTGTTCAAAAAAATCCTGGATATCCGTCAGACCATGATATGATGGAGTCTCAGCGATCTCGGCGCCAATCCATCGCAGTGACTTACTTATAAATGCACATCTGCGCGATGAGACTTCGTAAAGTCTGTTCTGCCAGTTTTCCAGACCAACATCCGAATCCGATGCGCATGAGCTGTCGCATCGCCAACTAATATGCTCTTCTGCAGTTCGATTTATATAGTCGTTCTGGTTTGCAGTCATCTGGTAGAGACTATCGATGTTATGTGCCTCTTCCTCTGCTCGGATGGGTTCAATATATCTAGGACCTTGGTAAGGATCCAGCGGTGCGATGACCTGGATCTGCGCATCCTCAAAGGTCATTTGTCTTTTCTTTAGGTCAATGACAGCTTTGCTGCCAATTTCCCAATCAATACTTAATAGTGCTGGATATGGTCGACTGTCACCCATGATTTCTATAACCTCGAAGTCCATAAAAGTATGAACTCCGTCAATATCAACTGGCACCTGCGGTAGTCGACCCAATGGTGATACTCGCTGCTGATTAGCTAATCTCAGGTGGATAGGTGATAGGGCTAACTGAGGGCTACCCATCTGTTCCCATGTCTTCTTAGTTAGAACATTCACCTCTGACCCTAGATCTAAGACAACCTCATCCATTTCAAACTCACCGATCTGGGCTATGAATTTCATCTCTCTTCCTGTCCTTGCATGTCTTGTAATATTATGGACAACGCGGTGTGCATTGCCCGAGAGAGAGGGTTGCTGATACTGATCTATCATGCGCTGTAGCTCACCGACAGCTTTATCATTTCTCAGGAGTTTCAAGCAGCTGTGCAGGAAGGCTTGTACACTTCCTGTCGATTCATCCTCATCACATCTTCCCGATGTGGTAGCCTGCTGTGCCTGCTCAGGGCTATCGCTACAAGGTACTTGCTGCGGTACGCCCCTAGACAGAGGTACCTGCGGTCCTGATGGTGTAAGTTCATCAAAGGAAGCCTTGGCTTCATGAAAGGTCTCTTTATTCTGTTGTAGGTCGAGTGTTGTTACTTTACTAGGAGCTCTGCGCACCCACCCCTGACTTGTGTTCTTTCCGGTCTCCTGCGATGTGCCTCTGGTGGAAGCACCGCTCCGAGTCACAATGTTAACTGTTGGTTCTGGTTCCTTAGGTTCAGTAGCAATAAGATGGATGTTCTGGTGTGCTGCGGGCTTAGGGTCTCTGATCTTAGCTATCAAGATAGGACACTCTTCTATGGTATGATCATAAGATTTGCAGTAGTTACAAGTAGTAGTGGCATTTTGACAGTCCCTAGCATAGTGTCCTGTGATTCCACAATTACAACAAGTGACTGGTCCGTGACCTTGGCCAAAACCTCCTCCTCGGCCAAAGCCTTCTCCTCGTGCGAAGCCTCCTCCACGGCCTCGTCCTCTGAATCCTCCTCCACGGCCTCCATACTTCTGATCCGGCTGTGGTCCTGTTGCTGGACCATGTGTGTCTGCTTGGACTTTGTACACATCATGTGTTCTTTCTGACATGAGATCATAAGCTCGGTAGTCTTGTTGATCATGCCCGACGGATTTGCAGAAGATACAATATAGGTTTTTAGGTGTCTGTACATACTTCTGAAGCAAAGGGCATTGCTGAGGTGGATGTCCTTGTGTTTTACATATTTCACACCATGGCCCTTGTGTTCGTGGTAAGGGGTTAGGAGCCCCTGACGCTAAATATTCTGCAAAGATTGGACAGTTGTCTTTGTTGTGGCCCTGTGCTCTACACTTTATGCACCATATGTCTTGCATAACCTCTTTCCCTTTTTTAAGTTTGTGTATCTGTAATGTGAGGTTGGCCAATTGGGTCTGTAGAGTTGTCATGCTTGTACTGGTTTTTGCTAAAGGTGAAGCCTCTAGTTTCATTGCCATCTCCAGCGCTTCATCTTGAGTAGTAAGTTTCTGCTGCATTAGTGGCATTCTAATATGAGGGAGCAGTGCTGCAATAAACCATTCCTTATGCTGCTCCGGCGCAAACTCAAAACTTACTTGGTCTATAAGAGCTTT
>LPNX011143784.1:1303391-1344193 GCA_001517045.1 Pseudotsuga menziesii
TGAAACTAGAACGATCATTACCTGTTTTGGCAGCGACATAGGAAATTAAGAAAACATTAAATTCTATTATGAAGACACACTACTCTTCGAGCTTCTGCTAGCTTGGCTTTTAACCTGACAATTTTGGTGTTCTGCTTTTCAATTCAATCAAGCAGCAGCTGATTAGTACTTAGGATTGATTTCTTGGATTTTTTATATTGATTTTTCTTAGCGCTCATCTTCTTCCATCTATCAATCCATTCTAGCAACTCGTTCCTAAAGGTTTTGTTTTCTTCTTCCAGCAAGGCTGTGCTGGATAGACACTGTTTGAGCTTTCCTTTAAACTCTGTGATTTTATCTTGGTAGACATTGCCTAATACCTGTTGCAGAGTTTTTTCTTCTTTATTTACCTGAGGAGAACGAGGACTGTCACAATGCTGACTGTATAATGGTTCAATATCTACAATGTTTGCGTTTGTTTTTGATTGGTTGTCTTCGACATCATCTGATTGTGCATCATTTCCCTGCGTGATAGTAGAATTCCCTACATCCATTGTGTTAGGGACAGACGACGGGATATCATCCTCAATATCTACAACTGTAGGTTTAGTAGTTGTAGATTTGGAAGTCTGTTGATCAGCCTTATATCCTGAAATCGAATGAATACTATGCATGCTCCTTGTGACTCTTCGTGAAAACGATAGGTTTTCAAAACCAAGTCCTTCCTTGTCACAACAGATCTGAACCAAATGATCTAATTTATGCATAGATTCTTTGTTGCATTCGTCAAGTTTATTTGCTTCATCATTATTATCATTTTCACCTTTGGCTGATCCTTCTTTTATGTTTGCAGGGTTGCTATCATTCTCACCAGGTAAGGGTTTATCTAAGATTTCCCTCGAATTGCAAGGAATTGCATCCCTGTCGTCATTTTCATTAATCTCATTGTTTATGGGCATGTTTACGACCTCGGATTCCTTGACCTCTGAACTATTGACTCCAGGATTTAATACCTTTCGTTTACTACGAGTTCGTGGGGATGGATTAGGCCAATACTGCGTCGGCCCCAATTGACAATCAACTAGAAACTTATCCCAAGACACACACTTAGTAGATAATTGGAATTTCAATAATATTTTTATCAACCCATGGTGACAAAGACTACTATCAGGGTTATTGAAATTCTTAACAGACTGCGACATCTTCTTAAGACTTTGCCATAGATAGAAGGGCAAATTAAGTTTGCAACCCTTTACTGCTAACATTAACCGTAAATGATATAAGTGTAAATGGGAGTATCGTCCACAACAGGACACGTACCTTACCAAGATTTCATAGTAAATTCTCCATTCGGGCTTCAGAAATTTCACAGGGATGCCTATCCTCAGCTTTGCATTATCCGGTAATGGCATTAACAGAGCCAAGCATTTCTTCTTATTGACCATAGTACCCTTAAACCAGCGTTCCCCAACCTGTGGGAGCTTAGTGGCTTCGGCAATCTTATCTTCGTTGATAACAAACTCGAAACCCCCAATTTGCACTCTATCATCTTCAAAATTCATGGCGAACATCTTAGTGATCTCCACATGGTGACCATCAAAACACCTAAAGAAATTTGCCCATCCCATTTTCTTGAATTTCTTGGCAACTTCCTGGTTGGCGTCTATAAGTTTAGATCCCGAAATCTCAAACCGATTCAAAGGAGACATGGTTTCTTCGACACTCTCCTGTCTTCGACCCGAAACAAATGGAGAAGTGAACACAGAAGGGATAGGTATCCAGACACACGACATGATGGATTATTTTCGCATGCTTCAAATCTAATCGGAGATACAATCTTTGAACCCGCCATTTTAGCGGGATTTTTAAGCAGTGATAAGCGCTGCAACCATCACAATATGCCATGATTCCTGCCAGTTTATCTATGTTTAACCATGACTGTTAGTAATAACCACTAACTTGGTGAACCAGAAATACGGTGACTGATAGAATCATCATTTCAACCATTGATTATTGACAGTGGTTCATAATTAACAAGTACAACGACGTAAGTCGAAATGACATTTAGCATTTAACACTGTCAATACGATATTTCCATATGCATACAACTGTCGATCTATTAAGAGGTGTAAGCCACGTTTTCATACCAGCTCATTAATCCAAATGAATAATCGTTTATCAACTTGACAATTGGCTTACTGCATGGCCAGCTAATCCTAACAGTCATCTCTTTTTTAATCATGTTACGTTGTGGTATGCAGGGTAATAAAATCGCACTCTCATATTAACAATGCTTTGATAAAATAGCTAGATTAATATCTATGCTATGTATGTACAAGATTAAGTTTAAAATCTTCCAAATATCCTATCGATACATATCTCAATGATAAACTATCATAAGTAAGAATTTTCTATACAAACATTATTTACCCATTAACTATATTATTTACAAAATGTCGTAGTATGGTATTACATATGATAAAACATTTGAAAATGACCCTTAGTTTCATGGCTTAGGACCAATAATACCCTACTCAACATAAAATGTGTTTTATTGAATTCCTCTCGACCCATTATTTCAAACTCTTAATCCACATAAATTTCTTTTAATGATTTTAATAAACTCATGAAAATTTATGAGACTGCTAACAATTGTTTTAAAGGTCAAGTTTATAAGCGAGTTTCTTTCAGCTCTAGAATCATTATATCACTTTCTTTTGATTGAGAGTACCTTCAGAATCAATGATTCTGAAGGTGCTCTTTCATAATTTTGAGTTGATAAATCACATAAAAGCTGATCTCTCTTCATTTTAAAGAAATGAAGAGGTTGTTGCTGGCTGCCAACAAGACTCCATCATGCAAATTCATTAGGGTTTGGCTTAAATATGCCGAAAATAGCTCTTAACATCGTGAAAGTTAGCATGCACTCTTATCTTCCAAATGCACATTTAAATCTATGATTAAATTTTAATTCCAAGAAATTTGTTAAAAGTGAAACTTCGTTGTGCTGTTTTTCCAAGGTTGGGGTTAAAGCGGGTAAAAATATCTCAAAGTGTGTCGCAAAAGTTGGAGTGCACGCTTCTCTATTAAATGGGCATCCAAATCTATGATCAAATTTCAATTCCGAGAAATTGGTCAGAAGTGAAACTCCATCGTGCGTTTTCGCTAGAGTTGGTCTCAAAGGGTTCCAAATAGCTCGGAACATTGCAAAAGTCGGCGTGCACATTTTTATATCAAATGGGCATCCAAATCTATGATCAAATTTCGAATCTAAGAATTTGGTCAAAAGTGAAACTCCATCATTCGATTTCGCTAAGGTATGGCTTAAATCAGGGGAAAATAGCTCTAAACATGACCAATTTTTTCATGCACTCTTATGTAACTAGAAATCTTGCAAAAATATGTGTGCACGCTTAACTACCAAATGGTCATATCGACGCTTTCAATATGGTTGCACTTAAAGGGAGTGAAAATAGCTCCGAACGTTACAAAAATTGGCATGTACGCATGTTTATTGAAATGGGTACCCAAATCCGCTTTCAAATTTCAATTTTGAAAAAGTCGACAAAAGTGCATATTTTCAACCTTGGTTTGACCATCTTTGATTAAGGGCCAAAATAGCTCCAAATCTCATAAAAATAGGTGTCAATATCTATATTTGAAATGGGTATCTAAATCTACTTTAAAATTTGAATTTTGAGAAATTGGAAATAATGCAACGTTTTAGGCCTTGGTTTGACAAGTTTGACCAATGTCCAAAATGGTTCGTAATCCCCAAAAATATACATGTATGATTTATCTATCAAATGCATACCTAAATAAAGATTCAAATTTCAATTTTGAGAAAGTCAAGAAAAGTGCATTTCTTAGAAATTTGTTTGACCATCCTTAACTAAGCGATGAAATAACCCGAAATCTCACAAAAATATGTGTGCATGCTTATCTCTTAAATGGGTATCTAAATATACTTTTACATTTGATTTCTAAGAAATTGGAAAAAAGTGAGCTTTGAGGCCTTGGTTTGACCAAGTGTGACTAAGGTCCAAAATAGCTCGAAATCCCCTCAGAGTTTGTATGCATGGTTATCTCTCAAATTGATAACTAAATTCTCTTTCAAATTTCAATTATGAGAAAGTCGAAAAAATATGATCTCTTAGACCTTTGCTTGACCAGCCTTGAATAACGACCAAAATAGCTCTAAACATCGTGAAAGTTGGCATGCACTCTTATCTACCAAATGCACAGATAAATCTACGATCAAATTTTAATTCTGAGAAATTAGTCAAAATTGAAACTCCCTTGTATTGTTTTGCTCAGGTTGGGCTTAAAGCGGGTGAAAATATTTCGCAACATCGTGAAAGTTCATGTGCAAGCTTGTCTATCAAATGGATATCCAAATCTATGAGCAAATTCCAATTATGAGAAACTGCTCAAAAGTGAAACTCTGTCATGCGGTTTCACTACCGTTGGGCTTAAAAGGGGTCAAAATAATAGCTCAGAACGTTGTAAAATTTGGCATGCATGATTGTCTATCCAATCGGAATCCAAATCTATGATCAAGTTTCCATTCTAACAAGGACGGAAAAAGTGAAACTCCATCGTATAGTTTTGTTAGGGTTTGGCTTAAAGGAGCTGAAAATAACTCTGAACATTGTGAAAGTTGGCGTGCACACTTATCATCCAAATGTGCATCAAGAGATATGATCAAATTTTAATTCCAAGAAATTTGTAAAAAGTGAAACTCTGTCATGTGGTTTCACAAAGGTTGGGGTTAAAGGGGGCGAAAATAGATCAGAACGTCATGAAAGTTGGAGTGCACGCTTGTCTATCAAATGGGCATCTAGATCTATGATCAAATTTCAATTGCAAGGAAATTGTCCAAAGTTAAACTTCATTGTGCATTTTCGCTAGAGTTCGACTTAAAGCGGTTCCAAATAGATCGAAACATTGCAAAACTTGGCATGCACGCTTGTATATCAAATGGGCATCCAAATCTATGGTCAAGTTTCAATTCTGGGAATTTGGTCAAAAGTGAAACTCCATCATGCGGTTTCACTAAGGTTTGGCTTAAAGGAGGGAAAAAGAGCTCTGAACATCACTAAATTAGGAATACACTCTTATGTACCAAATGGGCATCTAAATCTATGATCATATTTCAATTCTAAGAAATTGGTAAAAAGAGAAACTTTATTGTGTTAAGGTTGCACTTAAAGGGAGTGAAATAGGTCAGAACTTCGCGAAAGTTAGCATGTACGCTTGTTTATTGAAATGGGTACAGAAATCCACTTTCAAATTTCACTTCTGAAAAATTCCACAAAAGTGCATCTTTTCAACTTTGGTTTGACCATCCTTGAATGAGGGCCAAAATAGCTCCAAATCTCATAAAAATAAGTGTCTGTGCCTATCTTTGAAATGGGCATCTAAAATCTACTTTAAAATTTGAATTTTCAGACAATGGAAAAAATGCAACATTTTAGGCCTTGGTTTGACGAAGTTTGACCGATGTCCAAAATGGCTTGCAATCCCAAAAAAATCTACATGTAGGGATTATCTCTCAAATGGGTACCTAAATACAGTTTCAAATTTCAATTTCGAGAAAGTCGAGAAAAGTGCAATTCTTAGAACTTGGTTTGACCAAGCTTAACTAAGTGCCGAAATAACTCAAAATTCACAAAATATGTCTACCTCTTAAATGGGTATCTAAATCTACTATTAAATTTGATTTCTTAGAAATTGGACTTTTAGGCCTTGGTTTGACCAAGTTTGACCAAGGTCCAAAATAGCTCGAAATCCCCTGAAAGTGTGTATGCATGGTTATCTCTCAAATGGGTACCTAAATTTTGTTTCAAATTCAATTACAAGAAAGTTGGAAAAATAACATCTCTTAGAACTTCGCTTGACCAACCTTGAATAATGACCAAAATAACTTCGAACATCGTGAAAGTTGGTGTGCACTATTATCTACCAAATGCTAAGATAAATCTAACATCAAATTTTAATTCCGAGAAATTAGTCAAAAGTGAAACTCTGTTGTATGGTTTTGTTGATTTTTGGATTAAAGGGGGTGAAATATTTTGGAATGTCTCGAAATTTTGCTTGCCCGCTTCTCTATCAAATGGGCATTCAAATCTATGATCAATTTCAATTATAAGAAACTACTCAAAAGTGAAACTTTGTCATGTGTTTTCACTAGGGTTGGGCTTAAAGGTGGTTAAAATAGCTTGGGACATTGCGAAAGTTGCCATGCATGCTTGTTTATCTAATGGGAATCCAAATCTATGATCAAGTTTCAATTCTTAGAAGTTGGTCAAAAGCGAAACTCCATCGTGCGAAATTTGTGAAGGTTTGGCTGAAAGGAGTCGAAAATAACTCTGAACATCATGAAAGTTGGCATGCACTCTTATTTTCCAAATGCGCATCTACATCTATGATCAAATTTCAATTCCGAGGAATTGGTCAAGAGTGAAACTCTATCATGCGGTTTCGCTAAGATTGGGGTTAAAGGGGGTGAAAATAGCTCAAAATGTCATGAAAGTTGGAGTGCACGGTTATCTATCAAACGGGTATCCAAATCTATGATCAAAATTCAATTCTGAGAAATTGGTAAGAAGTGAAACTACATCGTGCATTTTAACTAGAGTTGGGCTCGAAGGGGTCCAAATAGCTCATACCATTGCAAAAGTTGGCATGCATATTTTTATATCAAACGGGCATCCAAATCTATGATCAAATTTCAACTCCGAGATTTTGGTCAAAAGTGAAACTCCATCATTCGATTTCACTAAGGTTTGGCTTAAAGGAGGGGAAAATGGCTCTCAGAAATTAGAAACAAATGCAACCTTTTAGGCCTTGGTTTCACCAAGTTTTCCTAAGGTCCAAAATAGCTTGAAATCCTCTGAAAGTTTGTATGCATGGTTATCTCTCAAATGGGTACCTAAATTTTCTTTCAAATTTGAATTACAAGAAAGCCGAAAAAATAACATCTCTTAGACCTTTACTTAACCAACATTGAATAACGACCAAAATAGCTCCAAACATCATGAATGTTAGCATGCACTCTTATATAGCAAATGCACCGATAAATCTCCGATTAAATTTTAATTTTGAGAAATTAGTCAAACGTGAAACTTCGTTGTGCGGTTTTGCTAAGGTTGGGATTAAAGGGGGTGAAAATATTTTGGAATGTCTCAAAAGTTTGCATGCATGCTTGTTCATCAAATGGGCATCCAAATTTATGATCAAATTTAAATTCTAAGAAACTGCTCAAAAGTGAAACTCCGCTGTGCGGTTTCGATAGGGTTGGGCTTAAAGGGGGTCAAAATAGCTCAGAACACCGCGAAACTTGGCGTGCATGCTTGTCTATCCAATATGCATTCAAACCTATGATCAAGTTTCAATTCTGAGAATTTGGTCAAAGCTGAGACTCCATCGTACAGTTTTGTTAGGGTTTGGCTTAAAGATGCCGAAAATAGATCTTAACATCGTGAAAGTTGGCATGCACTCTTATCTTCCAAATGCGCATTTAAATCTATCATTAAATTTTAATTCCAAGAAATTGGTTAAAAGTGAAACTCCGTTGTGCGATTTCGCCAAAGTTGGGGTTAAAGGGGGTGAAAATAGCTTGTACTGTGTTGCGAAAGTTGCAGTGCACGCTTATCTATCAAATGGGCATCCAAATCTATGATCAAATTTCAATTCTGAGAAACTGGTCAGAAGTGAAACTCCGTCGTGCATTTTCACTAGAGTTGGGCTCAAAGGGGTCCAAATAGCTCGAAACATTGCAAAAGTTGGTGTGCGTGTTTTTATATCAAACATGCATCCAAATCTATGACCAAATTTCAACTCCAAGAATTTGGTCAAAAGTGAAATTCCATCATTCGACTTCGCTAAGGTTTGGCTTAAAGGAGGGGAAAATAGCTCTGAACATCACGAAATTTTTCATGCACTCTTATCTAACTAGAAATCTCACAAAAATATGTGTGCACGCTTATCTACAAAATGGGCATATCAGCGCTTTTGATATGGTTGCACTTAAAGGGAGTGAAAATAGCTCGGAACGTTATGAAAGTTGGCGTATACGCTTGTTTATTGAAATGGATACCCAAATCCACTTTCAAATTTCAATTCTGAAAGTGTCGACAAAAGTGCATATTTTCAACCTTGGTTTAACCATCCTTGATTAAGGGCCAAAATAGCTCCAAATCTCATAAAAATAGGTGTCAATGCCTATATTTGAAATTCGTATCTAAATCTACTTTAAAATTTGAATTTTGAGAAATTGGAAGTAATGCAACGTTTTAGGACTTGGTTTGACGAAGTTTGACCGATGTCCAAAATGGCTCGCAATCCCCAAAAAATATACATCTGTGATTTATCTACCAAATGGATACCTAAATACAGTTTCAAATTTCAATTTTGAGAAAGTTAAGAAAAGTGCATTTCTTAGAACTTCGTTTGAGCAACCTAACTAAGGGTTGAAATAACCCGAAATCTCACAAAAATATGTGTGCACACTTATCTCTTAAATGGTTACCTAAATATACTTTTACATTTGATTTCCAAGAAATTGGAAAAAAAGTGCAAGCTTTTAGGCCTTGGTTTGACCAAGTTGGACTAAGGTCCAAAATAGCTCAAAATCCTCTCAGATTTTGTATGCATGGTTATCTCTCAAATGGGTATCTAAATTCTCTTTCAAATTTCAATTATGAGAAAGTCGAAAAAATATGATCTCGTAGACCTTTGCTTGACCAGCCTTGAATAATGACCAAACTAGCTACGAACATCGTGAAAGTTGGCATGCACTCTTATCTACCAGATGTGCAGATAAATCCATGATCAAATTTTAATTCTGAGAAACCGCTCAAAAGTGAAACTCTGTCATGTGCTTTCACTATGGTTGGGCTTAAAAGGGGTCAAAATAATAGCTTGGATCGTTGCAAAATTTGGTGTGCATGATTGTTTATGCAATGGGCATCCAAATCTATGATCAAGTTTCCATTCTAAGAAGTACGTCAAAACTGAAACTCCATCATACAGTTTGGTTAGGGTTTGGCTTAAAGGAGCTAAAAATAACTCTGAACATCCTGAAAGTTTGTGTGCACACTTATCATCCAAATGCACATCAAAAGATATGATCAAATTTTAATTCAGAGAAATTTATAAAAATGTGAAACTTCGTCGTGCGCTTTCGCAAAGGTTGGGGTTAAAGGGGGTGGAAATAGCTCAGAATGTTATGAAAGTTGGAGTGCATGCTTGTCTATCAAATGGGAATCCAAATCTATGATCAAATTTCAATTGAGAGAAATTTGTCAAAAGTGAAATTTCGTCATGCATTTTCGCTAGAGTTCGGCTTAAAGTGGGTCCAAATAGCTCAAAACATTGCAAAATTTGGCATGCACGCTTGTATATCAAACAGGCATCCAAATTTATGAGCAAATTTCAATTCTGGGAATTTGGTTAAAAGTGAAAGTCCGTCATGCGGTTTCGCTAAGGTTAGGCTTAAAGGAGGGAAAAAGAGCTCTGAACATCACTAAATTTGACATGCGCTCTTATCTACCAAATGGGCATCTAAATATATGATCATATTTCAATTCTAAGAAATTGGTCAAACAAGAAACTTTATCGTGCGTTTTCACTAAGGTTGCACTTAAAGGGAGTAAAATAGATCGACACGTCGCGAAAGTTAGCATGTACGCTTGTTTATTGAAATGGGTACCTAAATCCACTTTCAAATTTCACTTCTGAAAAAGATGACAAAAGTGCATATTTTCAACCTTGGTTTGAACATCCTTGATTAAGGGCCAAAATAACTCAAAGTCTCATAAAAATAGGTGTCAATGCCTGTATTTGAAATGGGTATCTAAATCTACTTTAAAATTTGAATTTTGAGAAATTGGAAATAATGCAACATTTTAGGCCTTGGTTTGACGAAGTTTGACCGATGTCCAGAATGGCCTACAATCCCCAAAAAATATACATGTATGCTTTATCTACCAAATGGATACCTAAATACAGTTTCAAATTTCAATTTCGAGAAAGTCAAGAAAAGTGCATTTCTTAGAACTTCATTTGACCAACCTTAACTAAGGGCTGAAATAACCCAAAATCTCACAAAAATATGTGTGCACGCTTATCTCTTAAATGGGTATCTAAATATACTTTTACATTTGTTTTCTAAGAAATTAGAAAAAAGTGCAAGCTTTTAGGCCTTGGTTTGACCAAGTTTGACTAAGGTCCAAAATAGCTCGAAATCCCCTCAGAGTTTGTATGCATGGTTATCTCTCAAATGGGTATCTAAATTCTCTTTCAAATTTCAATTATGAGAAAGTCAGAAAAATATGATCTCTTAGACCTTTGCTTGACCAGCCTTGAATAACGACCAAAATAACTCCGAACATCGTGAAAGCTGGAATGCACTCTTATCTACCAAATGTATAGATAAATCTACGATCAAATTTTAATTCTCAGAAATTGGTCAAAAGTGAAACTCCCTTGTGTTGTTTTGCTAAGGTTGGGCTTAAAGTGGGTGAAAATATTTTGCAATGTCGTGAAAGTTCATGTGCAAGCTTGTCTAGCAAATGGACATCCAAATCTATGAGCAAATTTCAATTCTGAGAAACTGCTCAAAAGTGAAACTCTGTTGTACGGTTTCACTACGGTTGGGCTTAAAAGGGGTCAAAATCATGGCTCAGAATGTTGCAAAATTTGGTGTGCATGATTTTTAATCCAATGGACATCCAAATATATAATCAATTTTCCATTTAAGAAGTACATCAAAAGTGAAACTCCATCGTACAGTTTTGTTAGGGCTTGGCTTAAAGGAGCTGAAAATAACTCTGAACATCGTGAAATTTGGCATGCACACTTATCATCCAAATGTGCATCAAAAGATATGATGAAATTTTAATTCTGAGAAATTTCTAAAAAGTGAAACTCCGTTGTGCGGTTTCACAAAGGTTGGGGTTAAAGGGGGTGAAAATAGCTCAGAACATCACAAAAGTTGGAGTGCATGCTTGTTTATCAAATGGGCATCCAAATCTATGATCAAATTTCAATTGTGAGAAAATTGTCAAAAGTGAAACTTCGTCGTGCATTTTCGCTAGAGTTCGGCTTAAAGCGGGTCCAAATAGCTTGAAACATTGCAAAATTTGGTGTGCACGCTTGTATATCAAACAAGCATCCAAATCTATGATCAAATTTCAATTCTGAGAAATTCGTCAGAAGGTAAACTCCTTCATGAGGTTTCGCTAAGATTTGGCTTAAAGGAGGGAAAAAGAGCTCTGAACATCACTAAATTTGGCATACACTCTTATCTACCAAATCGGCATCTAAATCTATGATCATATTTCAATTCTAAGAAATTGGTGAAAAGAGAAACTTTATCGTGCTAAGGTTTCACTTAAAGGGAGTGAAATAGCTTGAAACGTCGCGAAAGTTAGCGTGTACGCTTGTTTATTGAAATGGGTACCTAAATCCACTTTCAAATTTCACTTATGAAATAGTCCACAAAAGTGCATCTTTTCAACTTTTGTTTGACCATCCTTGAAGGAGGGCCAAAATAGCTCCAAATCTCATAAAAATAGGTGTCCATGCCTATTTTTGAAATGGGAATCTAAATCTAGTTTAAAATTTGAATTTTCAGAAAATGGAAAATATGCAACATTTTAGGCCTTGGTTTGACGAAGTTTGACCGAGGTCCAAAATGGCTCGCAATCCCAAAAAAATCTACATGTAGGGATTATCTCTCAAATGCGTACCTAAATACAATTTCAAATTTCAATTTCGAGAAAGTCAAGAAAAGTGTATTTCTTAGAACTTGGTTTGACCAACCTTAACTAAGTGCCGAAATAACTTGAAATTCGCAAAAATATGTGTCCCTCTTAAATGGGTCTTTAAATCTAATTTTTAAATTTGATTTCTAAGAAATTTGACTTTTAGGCCTTGGATTGACTAAATTTGACCCAGGTCCAAAATAGCTCGAAATCCCCTGAAAGTGTGTATGGATGGTTATCTCTCAAATGGGTACCTAAGTTCTCTTTCAAATTTCAATTACAAGAAAGTTGAAAAAATAGCATCACTTAGACCTTTGTTTGACCAACCTTGAATAACGACCAAAATAACTTCGAACATCATGAAAGTTGGTGTGCAGTGTTATCTACCAAATGCTAAGATAAATCTACGATCAAATTTTCATTCTGAGAAATTAGTCAAAAGTGAAACTCTGTTGTATGGTTTTGCTGAGTTTGGGATTAAAGGGGGTGAAATATTTTGGAACGTCTCAAAATTTGGCGTGCACGCTTGTCTATAAAATGGGCATTCAAATCTATGATCAAATTTCAATTATAAGAAACTATTCAAAAGTGAAACTTCGTCATGCATTTTCGCTAGGGTTGGGCTTAAAGGTGGTCAAAATGCGCATTTAAATCAATGATTAAATTTTAATTGAAATAAATTGGTTAAAAGTGAAACTCTGTTGTGCGGTTTCACCAAGGTTGGAATTAAAGGGGTTGAAAATATCTCAGAGTGTCGTGAAAGTTGGAGTGCACGCTTCTCTATCAAATGGGAATCCAAGCTTTTAGGCCTCGGTTTGACCAAGTTTGACTAAGGTCCAAAATAGCACGAAATCCCCTCAGAGTTTGTATGCATGGTTATCTCTCAAATGGGTATCTAAATTCTCTTTCAAATTTCAATTATGAGAAAGTCGGAAAAATATGATCTTTTAGAGCTTTGCTTGACCAGCCTTGAATAATGACCAAAATAGCTTTGAACATCGTGAAAGTTGGCATGCACTCTTATCTACCAAATGCGTAGATAAATCTACGATCAAATTTTAATTCTGAGAAATTGGTCAAAAGTGAAACTCCCTTGTGTTGTTTTGCTAAGGTTGGGATTAAAGCGGGTGAAAATATTTTGCAACGACGTGAAATTTCATGTGCAAGCTTGTCTATTAAATGGACATCCAAATCTCTTGCAAATTTCAATTCTGAGAAACTGCTCAAAAGTGAAACTCTGTCATGCGGTTTCAATAGTGGTTGGCTTAAAAGGGGTCAAAATAATAGCTCGAAACATTGCAAAATTTGGCGTGCATGATTGTTTATCCAATGGGCATCCAAATCTATGATCAAGTTTCCATTCTAAGAAGTACGTCAAAACTAAACCTCCATTGTACAATTTTGTTAGGGTTTGGATTAAAGGAGCTGAAAATAACTCTAAACGTCGTGAAAGTTGCCGTGCACAATTATCATCCCAATGCGCATCAAAAGATATGATCAAATTTTAATTCCGATAAATTTGTAAAAAGTGAAACTCCGTCGTGCAGTTTCACAAAGGTTGGGGTTAAAGGGGTTGAAAATACCTCGGAACGTCGCGAAATTTGGAGTGCACACTTTTCTATCAAATGGTCATCCAAATCTATGATCATATTTCAATTCTAACAAATTGGTCAAACGAGAAACTTTATCGCGCGCTTTCACTAAGGTTGCACTTAAAGGGAGTGAAATAGCTGGGAACATCGTGAAAGTTAGTGTGTATGCTTGTTTATTGAAATGGATACCTAAATCCACTTTCAAATTTCACTTCTGAAAAAGTCAACAAAAGTTCATATTTTCAACTTTTGTTTGACCATCCTTGAATGAGGGCCAAAATAGCTCCAAATCTCATTAAAATAGGTGTCCATGCCTATCTTTGAAATGGGTATCTAAATCTACTTTAAAATTTGAATTTTCAGAAAATGAAAAAAATGCAACATTTCAGGCCTTGGTTTGACGAAGTTTGACCGAGGTACAAAATGGCTCTCAATCCCAAAAAAATCTACATGTAGGGATTATCTCTCAAATGGGTAGCTAAATACAGTTTCAAATTTCAATTTCGAGAAATTCAAGAAAAGTGCATTTTTTAGAACTTGGTTTGACCAACCTTGACTAAGTGCCGAAATAACTCGAAATTTGCAAAAATATGTGTGCCTCTTAAATGGGTATCTAAATCTACTTTTAAATTTGATTTCTAAGAAATTCAACTTTTAGGCCTTGGTTTGACCAAGTTTTACCAAGTTGCAAAATAGCTGATATCCCCTGAAAGTGTGTATGCATGGTTATCTCTCAAATGGGTACCTAAATTCTCTTTCAAATTTCAATTACAAGAAAGTCAGAAAAATAGCATCTCTTAGACCTTTGCTTGACCAACCTTAAATAATGACCAAAATAACTTTGAACATCATGAAAGTTGGTGTGCACTGTTATCTACCAAATGCTAAGATAAATCTACGATCAAATCTTAATTCTGGGAAATTAGTCAAAAGTGAAACTCTGTTGTATGGTTTTGCTGAGGTCAGGATTAAAGGGGTGAAATATTTTAGAACGTCTTGAAATTTCGCGTTCATGCTTGTCTATCAAATGGGAATTCAAATCTATGATCAAATTTCAATTATAAGAAACTGCTCAAAAGTGAAACTTCGTCATGCTTTTTTGCTAGGGTTGGGCTTAAAGGTGGTCAAAATAGCTTGGAATGTTGCAAAGTTGGCGTGCATGCTTGTTTGTCTTATGGGCATCCAAATCTATGGTCAAGTTTCAATTATTAGAAGCCGGTCAAAAGCGAAACTCCATTGTGCGGTTCTATTAGGGTTTGGCTTAAAGGAGTCGAAAATAACTCTGAACATCATGAAAGTTGCATGCACTCTTATCTTCCAAATGCACATCTAAATCTATCATCAAATTTTAATTTCGAGAAATTTGTCAAGAGTGAAACTTCATCATGCGGTTTCGCTAAGATTGGGGTTACAAGGGGTGAAAATAGATCAAAACATCGCAAAAGCTGGAGTGCATGGTTATCTATCAAACGGGCATCCAAATATATGATCAAATTTCAATTCTGAGAAATTAGTCAGAATTGAAAATCCGTCATTCATTTTCACTAGAGTTAGGCTCGAAGGGGTCCAAATAGCTTGGACCATTGCAAACGTTGGCATGCATGTTTTTATATCAAACAAGCATCCAAATCTATGATCCAATTTGGTCAAAAGTGAAACTTCGTCATTCGATTTCGCTAAGGTTTGGCTTAAAGGAGGGGAAAATGGCTTTGAGAAATTGGAAAAAAATGCAACCTTTTAGGGCTTGGTTTCACCAAGTTTTCCTAAGGTCCAACATAGCTCGAAATCCCTTGAAAGTTTGTGTGCATGGTTATCTCTCAAATGGGTACCTAAATTCTCTTTCAAATTTCAATTACAAGAAAGCCAAAAAAATAACATCTCTTAGACCTTTGCTTGAAAACCCTTAAATAACGACCAAAATAGCTCCGAACATCATGAAAGTTAGCATGCACTCTTGTCTACCAAATGCGTCGATAAATCTACGATTAAATTTTAATATTGAGAAATGACTCAAACGTGAAACTACGTTGTGCGGTTTTGCTAAGGTTGGGCTTAAAGGGGGTGAAAATATTTTGGAATGTCTCAAAAGTTTGCATGCACGCTTGTTCATCAAATGGGCATCCAAATTTATGATCAACTTTAAATTCTAAGAAACAGATCGAAAGTGAAACTCCGTCGTGCGGTTTCCAGGGGGTCAAAATAGATCGAAACATCGCGAAAGTTGTTGTGGATGCTTACCTATCCAATATGAATCTAAACATATGATCAAGCTTCAATTCTGAGAATTTGGTCAAAGCTGAGACTACATCGTGTAGTTTTTGCTAGGGTTTGGCTTAAAGATGTCTAAAATAGCTCTCAACACCGTGAAAGTTGGCATGCACTCTTATCTTTCAAATGCGCATTTAAATCAATGATTATATTTTAATTCCAAGAAATTGGTTAAAAGTGAAAATCCGACGTGCATGTTTTCATGTGTGCCTCTTAAATGTGTATCTAAATCTACTTTTCAATTTGATTTTTAAGAAATTGGAAAAAAGTGCAACCTTTTAGGCCTTGGTTTGACCAATTTTGACCAAGGTCCAAAATAGCTTGAAATCCCCTGAAAGTGTGTATGCATGGTTATCTCTCAAATGGGTGTCTAAATTCTCTTTGAAATTTCAATTACAAGAAAGTCGAAAAAATAGCATCTCTTATACCTTTGCTTGACCAACCTTGAAAAATGATCAAAACAACTTCAAACATCGTGAAAGTTGGTGTGCATTGTTATCTACGAAATGCTAAGATAAATCTACAATAAAATTTTAATTCTAAGAAATTAGTCAAAAGTGAAACTCTGTTGTATGGTTTTGATGAGGTTGGGATTAAAGGGGATGAAATATTTTGGAATGTCTCAAAATTTCGCATACACGCTTGTCTATCAAATGGGCATTGAAATCTATGATCAAATTTTAATTATAAGAAACTACTCAAAAGTGAAACTTTGTCATGCGTTTTCGCTAAGGTTGGGCTTAAAGGTGGTCAAAATAGCTTGGAACGTTGCAAAAGTTGGCATGCATGCTTGTTTATCTAATGGGCAACCAAATCTATGATCAAGTTTCAATTCTTAGAAGTTGGTCAAAAGCGAAACTCCATCGTGCGGTTTTGTTAGGGTTTGGCTTAAAGGAGTTGAAAATAACTCTGAACATCATGAAAGTTGGTGTGCACTCTTATCTTTCAAATGTGTATCTAAATCTATGATCAAATTTTAATTCTGAGAAATTGGTCAAGAGTGAAACTCTGTCATGTGGTTTCGCTAATATTGGGGTTAAAGGGGGTGAAAATAGCTCAAAACGTCGTGAAAGTTGGAGTGCACGGTTATCTAGCAAATGGGCATCCAAATCTATGATGAAATTTTAATTCTGAGAAATTGGTGAAAAGTGAAACTATATCGTGCATTTTCGCTAGAGTTGGGCTCGAAGGGGTCCAAATAGCTCGAACCATTGCAAAAGTTGGAGTGCACATTTTTATATCAAACAGGCATCCAAATCTATGATCAAATTTCAACTTTGAGAATTTGGTCAAAAGTGAAACTCCATCATTCGATTTTTCTTAAAGGAGGGGAAAATAGCTCTGAACATCACGAAATTTTTCATGCACTCTTATCTACCTAGAAATCTCATGAAAATATGTGTGCATGATTATCTACCAAATGGGCATATCAGCACTTTTGATATGGTTGCACTTAAAGGGAGTGAAAATAGCTAGAAACGTTACAAAAGTTGGCGTGTACGCTTATTTATTGAAATGGGTACCTAAATCCACTTTCAAATTTCAATTCTGAAATAGTCGACAAAAGTGCATATTTTCAACCTTGGTTTGACCATCCTTGATTAAGGGACAAAATAGCTCCAAATGTCATAAAAATAGGTGTTAATACCTATATTTGAAATGGGCATCTAAATCTACTTCAAAATTTGAATTTCGAGAAATTGGAAATAATGCAATGTTTTAGGCCTAGGTTTGACGAAGTTTGACCGATGTCCAAAATGGCTCGCAATCCCCAAAAAATATACATGTATGCTTTATCCATGAAATGGATACCTAAATACAGTTTCAAATTTCAATTTCGAGAAAGTCAAGAAAAGTGCGTTTCTTAGAACTTTGTTTGACCAACCTTAACTAAGGGCTGAAATAACCCAAAATCTCACAAAAATATGTGTGCACACTTATCTCTTAAATGGGTATCTAAATATACTTTTACATTTGATTTCTAAGAAATTGGAAAAAAGTGCAAGCTTTTAGGCCTTGGTTTGACCAAGTTTGACTAAGGTCCAAAATAGCTCAAAATCCTCTCAGAGTTTGCATGCATGGTTATCTCTCAAATGGGTATCTAAATTCTCTTTCCAATTTCAATTATGAGAAAGTCGAAAAAATATGATCTCTTAGACCTTTGCTTGACCAGCCTGTAATAACGACCAAAATAGCTCCGAACATCATGAAAGTTGGCATGCACTCTTATCTACCAACTGCGCACATAAATCTATGATCAAATTTTAATTCTGAGAAATTGGTCAGAATTGAAACTCCCTTGTGTTGTTTTACTAAGGTTGGGCTTAACGTGGGTGAAAATATTTTGCAACGTCGTGAAATTTCATGTGCAAGCTTGTCTATCAAATGGACATCCAAATCTATGAGCAAATTTCAATTCTGAGAAACTGCTCAAAAGTGAAACTCTGTCATGCGGTTTCACTACGATTGGGCTTAAAAGGGGTCAAAACAATAGCTCGGAACGTTGCAAAATTTGGCGTGCGTGATTGTTTAACCAATGGACATCCAAATCTATGATCAAGTTTCCATTCTAAGAAGTACGTCAATAGTGAAACTCCATCGTACAGTTTTGTTAGGGTTTGGCTTAAAGGAGTTGAAAATAACTCTGAATATCATGAAAGTTGGTGTGCACACTTATAATCCAAATGCGCATCAAAAGATATGATCAAATTTTAACTCCAAGAAATTTGTAAAAAGTGAAACTCCTTCGTGCAGTTTCGCAAAGGTTGGGGTTAAATGGAGTGAAAATAGCTCAGAAAGTTGTGAAATTTGGAGTGCACGCTTGTCTATCAAATGGGCATCCAAATCTATGATCAAATTTAAATTGCGAGAAAATTGTCAAAAGTGAAACTTCGTCGTGCATTTTCGTAAGAGTTTGGCTTAAAGCGGGTCCAAATAGCTCGAAACATTGCAAAATTTGGTGTGCACGTGTGTATATCAAACGGGAATCCAAATCTATGATCAAATTTCAATTCTAGGAATTTGGTCAAAAGTGAAAATCCTTCATGCAGTTTCGCTAAGCTTTGGCTTAAAGGAGGGAAAAAGAGCTCTGAACATCACTAAATTTGGCATGCACTCTTATCTACCAAATGGGCATCTAAATCTATGATCATATTTCAATTCTAAGAAATTGGTCAAAAGAGAAACTTTATCATGCTAAGGTTGCACTTAAAGGGAGTGAAATAGCTCGGAACGTCACGAAAGTTAGCGTGTACGCTTGTTTATTGAAATGGGTACATAAATCCACTTTCAAATTTCACTTCTGAAAAAGTCAACAAAACTGCATCTTTTCAACTTTTGTTTGAACATCCTTGAATGAGGGCCAAAATAGACCCACATCTCATAAAAATAGGTTTCCATGCCTATCTTTGAAATGGGTATCTAAATCTACTTTAAAATTTGAATTTTCAGAAAATGGAAAAAATGCAACATTTTAGGCCTTGGTTTGACGAAGTTTGACCGAGGTCCAAAATGGATCGCAATCCTAAAAAAATCTACATGTAGGGATTGTCTCTCAAATGGGTACCTAAATACAGTTTCAAATTTCAATTTTGAGAAAGTCAGGAAAAGTGCATTTCTTAGAACTTTGTTTGACCAACCTTAACTAAGTGCCGAAATAACTCAAAATTTGCAAAAATATGCGTGTCTCTTAAATGGGTATCTAAATCTACTTTTAAATTTGATTTCTAAGAAATTGGAAAAAAGTGAGTCAAAATAAATATATTATTTTGATTTTGAAGTACTTCTTAGAATGGAAACTTGATCATAGATTTGGATGCCCATTGGATAAACAATCATGCACGCCAAAGTTTACAACGTTTCGGGCTATTATTTTGACCCCTTTTAATCCCAACCCTATTGAAACCGCACGACAGAGTTTCACTTTTGATCAGTTTCATAGAATTGAAATTTGCTCATAGATTTGGATGTCCATTTGATAGACAAGCTTGCACATGAACTTTCACGACGTTGCGAAATATTATCACTCACTTTAAGCCCAACCTTAGCAAAACAACACAAGGGAGTTTCACTTTTGACCAATTTCCTAGAATTAAAATTTGATCGTAGATTTATCTGTCAAATGGGCAAAAAAACTAGTTCCAAGCAGCGGAACATACCTATCCTGAATGCAAGGACACATGTGTAGGATAGCGACAGTCGGGGGAATGTCCCCTCCCGGTAAAAATAGGGAATCCAGCTGCAAAGGATATATAAAATGGCTCTATGTGGCTAGACATGAGACAAGCTCGGGCTATATGGTTGATACTCAAAGTCAGGGAAGCCGACATAAGGCTCAATGAGGCAGGAAAAGCTCATGATAATGAAATTACAACTTGATATGGGGGAGTCCTGGGAAAACAGGCTAGCAAAAAGATCAATAGGAGTATGAGGCTCTTGCAAAATGTCATGGAGATACTATACAATGGACTCCCACACCCTAAAGGACAAATTGTCGGCATGGGCACCAAATGCAAAGAAGGAGCTAACTAGGGTACCCATGTAAGGTCAAGCTCTACCATTCACATGATGTCACTTCTAAAATAGCAAGAAGGTTCCATGATAGGATAGAATGGGTTTGTACCTATGGTTATAATGAAATGGTCATAAGGTCATGCAAAATGCAAATGGAGGTGAAATATAACCTATATGCCAGTTTCAACATCATACCTAGAATCAGCACAAACGGGTCAAAACAATGGTTGAAACGATGCTCAAAATGGTCTCCTACATCATCATATTCGTAAAAAATGGTCCAAAAGAATCAGAACCAGTCCAAAACTATAGAAACGGGGTAAAAATTTTCAAAAATTTGAAAAATTCTATAAATAGTAAAAAATTCAAAACATTATATATCATTTGAAATTTTTACCCAATTGAGCTCAGAACTTCAAACGCAAATTCCGGGAGTTTCAGCCGGCGGAATCCGACACCATTTTTTCCAGGTAACTTCCCATGCCCTGCTCTTTCATTTGCATGTAAATTTTTCAAATTTCCATGGTTAAAATTGATTTCTAGGCCAATCTAAGATATGCGTCTCGGCCCATGCAGAAATCGAGGGTTTTTTCATGTATAGGGCTGGCTATACGTGGAAAAATGGCCCAAAGTCGCGTACATATGCGATTGTTTTGCAAACAGTCGCATATGCGACCATGTTTGAGTTTTTCTAAGACATGTAATGACCAAAACTTAAATTAAATGTGTAGGATGGTTCCAGAATGGAGGGAACAAGAGCACGGGGATGTAGAAGAAGTAGTAAGGGGCGATGTAATCGCTCAACAAGCTCTTCGTGCATGCGGGCTCTACAAGTTTTGGTGTCTTGGTGGCTTAAGGGTGGAGGTAGGGTGTCTAACCCCTACCTAGCTGATTTCTTTCCATGGTGGTGATGACAGACAGTTTCCATTGATGATTACCCCTATGCAGGGATATATTTTTGGGGAGATCTCGACATGCCTCTACCACCAGGCTCAACATACGGTGACATTGGTAATGAATCCCAGCCCTCTTTTTAAGTTTTTTGAGTTATTAATTTTTTTTGTGTTTTTTTATATATGGAACCAAAAGACATGTTTTTGTGTGACGACACATAGTGATGATTTGTCATATGTATGCAGATGTAGGACCACGGCAGCCTGACGGTTTCCCTCATCATAGACGAAGGGGAAGAGGAGATGACATTATGGGTGTGGATGCAGAGTGGATGCTCCAAAGCATTCATACCAACTTTATGCAGCTAACACATAGGGTACCCATGGCGCAAGTGAAGGACTTTTCTGAGGCCATGCAGTGTCAAGTGGTGGGCGTACCATGAGCATGGGTGTGGTTATTTCGACGGCTATCCAGAGTCATGGTGAAATTCCATGATCAGAGCCCCCTTCCTCCTCCACAGGCTTAGATACCTGGGAGTGATTCATTTTTGTACTATCATGTATTTATATTTTGGTGGCTCAGAAGCCCCATTTTTGTATTATGACACTTATGTATTATGACGTCACTTTTTAGATGTTTAATGAAAAACTTTTATAATGATCGATTTATTTATTTACATGTGTAAAAATGTATGTTTGTGATGAGCTTATTGCCTGTGAAACAAATGCCAATCTAACACATAGTTAGCATATGAGTCAGCAACTTGATTATAAATTCTTGGAACATGTATGTATGTTATGTTGTCAAAATGTCGTTCTAACAATCTCACACGTAAGAATCTCCGTAATAATGTTGGATCCCTAATATGATACAAGACATTAAGCCATGACACTACTAACTGCGAATCAAGACGTACCTCAAGCGAGAGAACACCATGTGAAATGGCATCCCATAGAAGATCGATAACGACACTATACTCAGCAACATTGTTTGAAGAGGGCCGTAAACATACACCTCCTGAAGACAATACCTGACCCGTAGGAGTATAAATCACCCAAGTAGTAGAGGTTGAGTGTTGAGTGTGACTGCTAGCACCATCAGCGAATCCTATGAAGGTGGAAGATTCCATTGACATCTGCCATAAGAAACAGAAGCTAATCAACAAACCTAATCACCATAAGAAAACCTAACTATGTAAAATACTGTACAAAAATATACAATAGTCAGCCCTGGCTGAGAGTTATGCATAGTAATTTTTAAGATGGAGTCCATTCCTAGGCTCCACCAAGGCTGTCCTCTCGTAATATACTAGCTCACAGGCTCCCTTCTCTAACACACGTTTAACAACGTAAGGACCATGCCACATGGGGTTAAACTTTTCTACCCCGAAGGGTTCTTTATCTTGATCCCATAAAAGCACCAAATCTCCTTCACTAAACTTCCTTGGATGGACAGATTTATCATACTGGACCATAACGCGATGCTTATTCACTTCTAGAGCCACCAAGGCATCTCGACACTGCTCATCAAGCTGCTCTAAGTGGACCAAATGTTCCTCCAATGGGGAAGTGTCTGGTAAGAGCTCTATGGAAAACTTCAAAGAAGGGATTTTGCACTGAACCGGCAATACAGACTCCACTCCATGTACAAGCTGATATGGAGAAAAATCGGTGGCAGTCTTAACCGCGGTCCTATAATCCCACAAAGTAGGATATAACATGATATGCCAATTGGTCTTGCTTTGTGTGATGGTTCGTTGGAGAATGGACTTAAGTGATTTGTTCATTACTTCAATCTATCCATTTGCTTGAGGGTAATAAGAAGAGAAATGCTCCTGCTTATACCCTAACTTCTAGGCCAACTCTTCCATCATCCGATTCTGAAAGTGCCTCTCATGGTCAGTGACAAGCTCCTTCGGAATACCGAACCGAGTAATGATCTGGTTGAATACAAAATGTGTAGCTGTCTCATTGTCGAATTTAACCTGGGCATAGCCTCAGCCGATTTCGTAAAATAGTCAACAACCACTATAATATGATGATGCCCCCCAGCTGAAGCTGGGTTGCAATCCATGAAATCAAGCCCCCACTTATTGAAGGGACCGATGGTGATAATTGGATGTAACGGGGCAGGACGTGAGCACATATTATGTGCAAACACTTGGTAAGGGTGGCACTTCTTGACCGCATTGACACAATATTTAAAGATCGACGGCCAAAAATAACCCGCTCTCAAGATGTTTTGGGCTGTAGAAAGCCCAGATAAATGACCACCACACACCCATTCGTGGCAATCATTCAGCACAAGCTCAGCATCCTCATGAGTTAAACAACGACGTAAAATGGAATCTACCCCACAGTGGTAGTTCTTGGATACGGGTAGTTCTTGGATACGGGATGTAACCATCGTCGTTCATCCCATGAAAGGTGAGTAGGGACCTTCAATGTTTGTAAATATATGATAATATCCCATACCATGGATCCAAAGTTGAGATTAGGAAAATGTGCTCATCAACAAACGTATCGTCACAAATTTCCTCCTCCTCGCTTAGGAAATCAGATATAAGCTCCGCAAAAATCAACGATTTTTTTTATTTTGCCGAAACAAACTCGAGATCAAATTATTGCAAGATGACAATCCACTTATTATACTTTCCCCCAATCATCCTTCTAGTGAGGATGAACTAAAATGGATTGAACCGCATGAACGGTAGCTAAGGCAAGTTTCTCCACATGGGAATAACAAATCTCCGCATCTATAAGATTTCAACTCAAATAATATATGACATGCTCCTGGAGCTCCTCATCCTCCTGAACTAAAACCATATTAATCGTCTCCATGGACGCGGCCACATAAAGTAAAAATTCATGGCTATAGTCAGGTGGACTAATCACCGGGGTCGATGCTAAGGCTCACTTAAGTGCATCAAAAGACTCATGGGCTCATTCATCCCAACAAAAGGTAGTGTCCTTCTTCAAAAGACGCATAAAGCCTCTAGTCAAATTGGCAAAGTTAATGATGAATCTCAGCAAGAAATTTTCCATGCCTTGTAAACATCGAAGATGTCTAATGTTTCTCGTGGGGGAAATTGAAGTATTTCCTCAACCTTCAAAGGGTTGACTCTTATACCCTCCCTAGAGACAATGAACCCTAATAAGCAACCAGAATTCATGCAAAAGATGCACTTATGAGAATTTAACCTAACCAAGTAATGGCCGCACCTTTCAAACACTAATCTCAAATGGTATAAATGACACATCCTCTAACGAGAATGAGCAGCAAGGTCATCCAAAAATACTTCAATAATTGATTTGAGATCATGGAAGATCAAGGTCGTAGCCTGCTGAAATGTGGCTCTGGCATTTTTAAGGCCGAAAGGCATCTTTTGATATGTAAAGGCACCCCAAGGACAAATAAATGCAGTTTTATGTTGGTCCTCAAGTTTAATCTGGATCTGATTGTATCCAGAAAATCCATCCATAAAGGAAAATACCTCGCTTCCCACACACTCCTCCAAAATTTGATCAATAAACGATGTGGAAAAATTATCCTTAGAATAGGCACGATTCAAGTCACAAAAATCAGTGCATATATGGATTGTTCCCTGTTTCTTATCAAGCGGAACGGGATTTGAAACCCACTCTGTCAAGGGAACGGGATAGATAAAACCGGCATTTAATAGCTTTTCTATATCAGCCTTAATTGTGGGTGATTTTCTAGGATTCACCGCACGCAAGTGTTGTCGAACAGACTTAGCATTGGGATAACTTTTAATTTCATGTTCAACAATGCGAGGGTCGATACCTGGAATTTCCTCATATGACCAAGCAAATACGTCATGAAACTCTTTGAACAGCTCGGTATACTCTTGAATATCAGCATGGGAACATTCTATCCCAATATAGACATTCTCAATCTTGCCAGGATCATGAGAGATATTGATAGGAATGGTAGGAGATATATTCGCCATGTTTCCATCAGCCATCAAACCAGGAGAGCTCAATGGAACGACGGGACTACCAATTCTCTCACTAAGAATCTCCCTAAAGTCCTCATGCTCCAAATGGTCAAGCTCAGGGAGAAAATAAGATCTATGATGTAACTCTTCCCAAGGTGGCTCAACCCCAGACATGGCCTCAATAATAGCTTCATCTGATGGAAAAACACTATCAAGGCAGTCATGTGCATGAAAAGACTCAACTACCCATGCAGGAAACACATATGGGTCCTCCTCCTCCATTCATGAAGAGGAAGGACTAGGCTCTGCAACACATTCAAGATTCTCTTGATATGCTATCATTGTTGCAGGCAACGACATGTCTGTTTTGATAGGCTCACTTGAAGGACTCGGTGTAGGAAGAATCCAAGGATATTCCATGTGGGTAGTGCGAAAAGACACCGAACTCAATGACGATGAAGCCTCACCAAAACTAGACCCAATTATAAGAACAGGTGCAGGACAACTAAAGCTTCCCATAAGGGATGGATAGATTTCAACACCCACACTCCCAGTTGTCGGCTGAGAGTGCTCGACAATAGGGATAGAAGCTCCCGAAGATGCGATAACACATGGATTCTTAAATGACATCTGATCAATCGTAACTATATTCCCATTAAACGAAAAGCATACAACTCGAAATAGAGAAGAAGCTACGATTTGCATACTATACATCCAATTCCTACCCAGTAATAGATTTTAATCAAGGGGTGCATCAACCACCTCGACCTCGATCATGACGATCTTCCCTCCCAAAAAGACCTTAAGAGAAGGAAGAATCCCATGCGGCCGAAATGATCTACCATCAAAAGCAGTCAACATAGTACCATATTTAGACAACTCGGGGGAACCTAAACCCTTCCAACATTCCAAAGACATCATGGAAGCAACAACGCCTTTGTCAATCATAGTGTATTTGATGGTCATGTTAAGACATTATACATTAATCAAGAGAGACACATAGTAAGGTAAGCAAGGCTGTAGTCCCACGGTTTCAAATTTGATGACGGAGGAAGAGCTATCATCATTAACACCAAGAGCAGAAAGCAAATCCTTCCTTTGTGAAGGACAACTCTGAAGTACTTTGAGTGCAGACATCACACAAGGAGTGTGGCCCAAATCCTTGACAACAAAATAGTTCTGGGTGGCTTGGGCATTAGGATTGTGCCCCGAACGCTTAAGGAATCCCTTAGGAATGCGAGGTGCAACTTTAGGTTTATCCACAAGGTTTTTAATATGCAAAGGACTCCCGGGTGGAGCAGGTTCCTTTCCAAGGTCTGGTTGGGACGAACCATAGTCCTTCGCACGAGTCACAACCTTAGTAGCACACAAAATATTGATGCAACCATGACCAGTACTAGCTTCCGGTGGATATTGATCTCCACCAAACTGATCATCGGTCCTTGATTTCATGTTCTGATTATGGGGTAAATGATTGATCAGCACAGCTGGGTCCTGTGCTATGAACCTCGAGGCTTATTCTATACGAGTGGACAAGTGAGTGAGGTGGTCATCCTTACACAATTTGCAAGGAAACTTAACCTTACATTTAGACTGCTTGTCCCCACCGGCATTTCAGGCATTCTTGTCATTAAGATTGGCATTTTCATTCCTATTCCCACCCTTACGATTGTTTTTACCCTTCTTCTTATTCCTTCCGGGTTGCTGTTTACCCTTCTGGTCTGACGATTGCACCGAAAACACACTTGCTGTTTGGGTGGGTTGAGACAAAGTCGTGGCTTGTCCCAAGGCATATTGGTTGATAGACAATTGACTGACCTGTTTCACAACCAAATCCACAGGTTTGGTACTAGTCCAATCAATAATTCCATCGGCATGTGGTCCAGGTTTGACCTTAGTGTCGAAACTAGAATGCAGAGCATTAGGAATGATCTCATATAACAAAATGGATTGAGCATAAATCAAATCCAATTCCTGTGCCCTAAAAATGGCTTGGTCCTTGTTCTGAACTTTGGATGTAGAAACATCCTTTGCTATATAAGGCAGTAACGATTTAAGGAACCATTCAAGGAGAAACTCCAGTGGTATGAAGGCTTTAATCAATTTTTTCCGTCTACACCACTCTTGGATATGGTCCAAGATATGTGTGGCTTTGTCTTGCCAAAATGTTGAAAAGAGTTTCGTACCAACATCGTAATGCATCGGTAGCTGGAAGTGGTTGAGAAAATTCATAGCTAGGTCATCGAACAAAACGAATGCCCCCCTAGGTAACTCTATGTACCATTTCACTGCAGGCCCAGTGAGGGTGCATTGAAATAGCCTTAAACAGATCGAATCTTCGTGTAAGGAATTAGAAGAGCACAAAAGGTGAAATGTAGTAACATGTTCACTAGGATCTTCTCTCGGTTTGCCCTCGAATTTGGGGATGTCTGAGGGAAGCTTATTAGGGACAGTCGGCCAAGATGGGTCATGAGATACTAGATCGTTCGTTAGTCTCGACAAATTAGGTAGATTTAACATTGCAAGGAAAGGGAGCCTAGGTTGAGCAGGTCGATGCCATGCTCCCTGATAATTTTGGTTCACATAAGACTAATTACCGTAACCACCATGGCCATGGCCATAGTTCCCTTCACACATTTGACCCATGTAGGGTGGCATCAAAGCACCATAATGTGGTGTACCTTAACTATGTGGAGCTACAAAGCCATAATTCAGAGAGTAAGCGGGTTGTTGATACCCGTATCCATAAGGTGAATAACTCTGTACTTACTGCGATCCACAATACAATCCATAAGATGTCCCATGAGATGTCCCATGGGAAACTCCATAAGTAGGAATATGACCTCTAGAAGTAGGAATATGACCTCCAGAAGTAGGAATACGACCTCCCAAAACAACAGGAGGTACTTGACTCTGAGATACGACTACGCGAGTAGAAGCAGTATGAACATGACTAGTAGCAACATTCTTGCCTGAAGGACCATGTGAATGAGGGGGAGGAATAACATTCGAAGAACTAGGAATAGAGGACGAAGGGACATGTGAAATGATGTAAGTGGTATTCCCTACAATCACTTGTCTTGGTTCTGGTATCCAAATAGGACTACTAACACCAGGTCTAGGATGAACATATGATGTAGCCTCCACCGCCGGGATGGAGGGTGCAATGTGACTCATGTTCCCAAACCTCTCCATATGGAAATGACTAGGAATGCCCCTAGGCATAGTGTTAGGTTCAAAATCTGACTCGCCATGCTGTGCCGAATCATGTGTAGGAATACCAAACATGTCATAACTAGTGCTTGCAAGTTCATGATGAGTCTCGTCTCTTGAAAACCAATACCAGCAACCTGTGAATGAGGGATCATACTCAGAGTGTGTAGGTATATCAGGTGAAGGATCATATGTTGGAGTAGGATCTTCTTCCCCAACCTCGTGAGGTGGAGAAGGAAACTCAGGAATTTCATCTTCATGATCTCCCCTCATGTGTGAATCAATGTGAGAAATAGTCTGCTTGAACTGTCTGTTTATCTCTCCCAAAGGAGGAGGAGATGTAGAAGGTGGAAGTCCTGCTAAACGATGAGAATGACGAAGTGTCGCACCCGAATCCACAATGAATCAAAAAATGAAAAATACTCTTCTAATTACGCAAACCCTAAGCAAGCTAGTGTGCACAGAGCATAAACCTATATAATCTAAAGACAATCACAAGCAAACAAGGGTAGGATATGTGAGCTCCTGAATGAAGCGGGTATTTCTCGCCTAGGAGAGGCTTGAGACTCCCATACACAACAAGCGGAGGTTTGTAACCAATTATTGTGGCCATCAACTTCAACGCATATAGTGACTGTGATGTTTGACCCCAACCTAGCCAGGACACCTACAGAATAACCCCTACAATGTACCCCCTCGACAACCTAGGTAATCCAACTGAGGTCACCTCAATATAATCAATGCTCAGGCAGACATTCGCATGTGGAATTGACCGTATGGGCAAGGTATAAAATCCTGAAACTTTCAAAAGAGCCCCTAGATATGAATACAATCCTGGAAATATCTCCGGTGCTACTCAGTTATGACCAGGGGTCATCTCAATCATTAATCACTCACACTGCCTCGTGCTTAACTCCCTTGTAAGAGGAGGATCACGAGAAACACTAATTATACCAAGGAATTTCACACTCTCACCTGGACAGACACATACATATTGTTTTTTAGTGGTCTTGGAGAATTTACTCACAATGAACTATTCCAAGACCCTAAAACCTAATCTTGTTGGTGTACCCTATCAAAGAAAATAGTGTAATCAATTTTAATTAAGCGTTGATTTTATTTGACTTTATTACTCAAAAAAGGTAGATGATCGTGCAACAAATGGTGTTATGACGCAACATGAAGTAAAATGCACACCTAACAATCAATGCAAATGCATTGTGTCGAATAAAAAACAGGGCATGCTACTACGTGAAATGCAAAATTTTATTCAAATGACAATTGCAATCATTCCTATATGAAAGCCTGACTAATACTTCTCTAATCAAACCTAGTGCAAGTACCATGCAAAATGCAAAGTGCAATGATGCATAATGATGCAAAGAAGCAAATAATTTTTCATTTTTTGAATAAAAATGAGATAATAAAGCAAAATAATGACTCTACCACCCCCAGACTCTACAAGCATAATCAAACAGCACTCACACAAAGTACTAAGGTAAAATAGACCTAATGCACTAATCCCAAAACAAAAAATAAAAAATGTAACGACAAGAACATTCTTAAAAAAAATTACTCTAAAAAGTGTCTCTGGTCAGAAACAAAGGTGTATACAGACTCTAGAAGCATCAAAGGAGACTCAACAATCATCAAAATTCACCCAACAACAATCAATCTTCCTCTAAAGGGAAACACTCAGGGCATACGCGACTGTGTGTAGAAAAACCATGTATATACACGGATATAGCAGTCAAAACCGCGTGTACACGCGACTGTGAGGCAAAAAATCGCATACAAGAAGGAAAAGGGATAAAAATGAAGGCAAACAGATAAGCTGAGACAAAATTCACACCTATCAGACACTACCAGAAAAACATGCCCCCAGACTCGACTCAAAAACAGAGAAATCAGAGCAATTCAAGAACATTGAATGCCGATAAAAACCCCTAAAGGAAAATTACTACGAACTCCCCATTGGAGTCACTAATTCTGTTATGGAGAGAAATTCCTATGGCTTGGGGTACCACAATAGACAGCTTGACTCCAGAAATCAATCCTTTTCTATATGCAAGAGAAACCAAATATCTAACACTAAAGGATCTCCATTCGTACCTTATTCCGGATGGTTGATGTAGATCCTCGTTGAGCTTTCCAAATCCATCTTGTATTGATAAATTGCTTCCTCAACACTCAGCAAACAAGACAAGCATGCTATATATAATTGTGTTAGACCTACTCTAGCATATATAATCAATAACATATAAGCATTTAAAAGCATCCATGGATCAAATACTCATTTAAATACACATTATTGGATAGGAAAATATATTTCTATTAATATAAAATAGAGATTGCAATAGTGACAACCTCTGTCAGCACGTCTGCGAATCGGAGAAACTGAGTCCCCCACTTGGGCCTCCACCACTTCAATCCTCCATATCTTGATAGAAAGCTTACAAGAAAAAGGAAATCTTGGGAAGAACACAAAATTGGTCCAAGGGACAAAGAGATGTCGACTCAAGTATAAGATCTAGAAACAATGGATTATAGTTTTCTTACTCTACAATTCTTCCCCTTCCAATGTATCCAAAGGGTTCCTTATATATCTCTTCAATGGGATAACGAAAGGTCGAATCTGAGTGATATCAAGGAATATGGAAGGCCAAGAGACAAGTGAGTTGGATCCACATCAAGGAAAACTCCAAAATAATTTGACTTTTTGCACACATCCTGATGTATGCGGATTTTAGAGTCAAATCTACGTATATACACGAAAAAAGAGATTAAAAGTCGCATATGGAAATTATTGCATGTTTTTAGGGATGATATTAGAAACATCAAAGGTACAAAAATGGACCATCGAGTCTAAAGAGTCTACAAAGGGACATGGAAGGCCATAAAAGTGTGATTCACCATGTGTGGTAAAATTAGTTGTAACACCTTGGTTTCACCAAGTTTGCTTAAGGTCCAAAATAGCTCAAAATTCCCTGAAAATTTGTATGCATGGTTATCTCTCAAATACCTAAATTCTCTTTCAAATTTCAATTACAAGAAAGCCAAAAAAATAACATTTCTTAGACCTTTTCTTGACCAACCTTGAATAACGACCAAAATAGCTCTGAACATCATGAAAGTTAGCATGCACTCTTATTTACCAAATGCACCAATAAATCTACGATTAAATTTTAATTTTGAGAAATTAGTCAAACGTGAAACTCTGTTGTGCGGTTTTGCTAAGGTTGGACTTAAAGGGGGTGAAAATATTTTGGAATGTCTCAAACGTTTGCATGCACGCTTGTTCATCAAATGGGCATCCAAATTTATGATCAAATTTAAATTCTAGGAAACTGCTGCAAAGTGAAACTCCGTCGTGCAGTTTTGACAGGGTTGGGATTAAAGGGGGTCAAAATAGTTTGAAACATCCAGAAAGTTGGCATGCATGCTTTGTCTATCCAATATGCATCCAAGCCTATGATCAAGTTTCAATTCTGAGAATTTGGTCAAAGCTGAGACTCCATCATGCAGTTATGTTAGGGTTTGGATTAAAGATGCTGAAAATAGCTCTCAACATCATGAAAGTTTGGCATGCACTATTATCTTCCAAATGCGTATTTAAATAAATGATTAAATTTTAATTCCAAGAAATTGGTTAAAAGTGAAACTCCGTTGTGCGATTTCTCCAAGGTTGGGGTTAAAGGGGGTGAAAATAGCTCGGAGTGTCGCCCAAGTTGGAGTGCACGCTTCTCTATCAAATGGGCATCCAAATCTATGATCAAATTTCAATTCCAAGAAAGTGGTCAGAAGTTAAACTCCGTAATGCATTTTCGCTAGAGTTGGGCTCAAAGGAATCCAAATAGCTCGAAACATTGCAAAAGTTGGCGTGCACATTTTTATATCAAACGGGCATCCAAATCTATGATCAAATTTCAACTCCGAGAATTTGGTCAAAAGTGAAACTCCATCATTTGATTTTGCTAAGGCTTGGCTTAAAGGAGGGAAAAATAGCTCTAAACATCATGAAAATTTTCATGCACCCTTATCTAACAAGAAATCTTGCAAAAATATGTGTGCATGCTTACCTACCAAATGGGCATATCGGCGCTTTTACTAAGGTTGCACTTAAAGGGAGTGAAAATAACTTGGAACGTTACGAAAGTTGGCGTGCACGTTTCTTTATTGAAATGGGTACCTAAATCCACTTTAAAATTTCAATTCTAAAAAAGTCAACAAAAGTGCATATTTTCAAACTTGGTTTGACCATCCTTGATTAAGGGCCAAAATAGCTCCAAATCTCATAAAAATAGGTGTCAATGCCTATATTTGAAATGGGTATCTAAATCTACTTATCTACCAAATGGAAATCTAAATCTATGATCATGTTACAATTCTAATAAATTGGTCAAAAGAGAAACTTTATTGTGCGCTTTTGCTAATGTTGCACTTAAAGGGAGTGAAATAGCTCGGAACATCATGAAATTTAGTGTGTTCGCTTGTTTATTGAAATGGGTACCTAAATCCACTCTCAAATTTCACTTCTGAAAAAGTCAACAAAAGTGCATCTTTTCAACTTTTGTTTGACCATCCTTGAATGAGGGCCAAAATAGCTCCAAATCTCATAAAAATAGGTGACCATGCTTATCTTTGAAATTGGTATCTAAATCTACTTTAAAATTTGAATTTTCCGAAAATGGAAAAAATGCGACATTTTAGGCCTTGGTTTGACAAAATTTGACCGAGGTCCAAAATGGCTCGCAATCACAAAACAATCTACATGTAGGGATTATCTCTCAAATGGGTACCTAAATACAGTTTCAAAATTCAATTTCGAGAAAGTCAAGAAAAGTGCATTTCTTAGAACTTGGTTTGACCAACCTTAACTAAGTGCCGAAAATACTCGAAATTCGCAAACATGTGTGTGCCTCTTAAATGGGTAGATAAATCTACTTTTAAATTTTAATTCTATGAAATTAGAAAAAAGTGCAACCTTTTAGGCCTTGGTTTGATCAAATTTGACCAAGGTCCAAAATAGCTCGAAATCCCCTGAAAGTGTGTATGCATGGTTATCTCTCAAATGGGTACCTAAATTCTCTTTCAAATTTCAATTACAAGAAAGTCAGAAAAATAACATCTCTTATACCTTTGCTTGACCAACCTTGAATAACAACCAAAAGAACTTTGAACATCGTGAAAGTTGGTGTGCATTGTTATCTGCCAAATGCTAAGATAAATCTACGATCAAATTTTAATTGTGAGAAATTAGTCAAACGTGAAACTTTGTTGTATGGTTTTGCTGAGGTTGGGATTAAAGGGGGTGAAATATTTTGGAACATCTCGAAATTTCGCATGCACGCTTATCTATCAAATGGGCATTCAAATCTATGATCAAATCTCAATTATAAGAAACTGCTCAAAAGTGAAACTTCGTCATGTGTTTTCGCTAGGGTTGGGCTTGATGGTGATCAAAATAGCTTGGAATGTTGTGAAAGTTGGCATGCATACTTGTTTATCTAATGGGCATCCAAATCTATGATCAAGTTTCAATTCTTAGAAGTTGGTCAAAAGTGAAACTCCATCATGAGGTTTTGTTAGGGTTTGTCTTAAAGGAGTCAAAAATAACTCTGAACATCATGAAAGCTGGCGTGCACTCTAATCTTCCAAATGCACATATAAATCTATGATCAAATTTTAATTCTGAGAAATGTGTGAAGAGTGAAACTTCGTCATGTAATTTCTCTAAGATTGGGGTTAAAGGGGGTGAAAATAGCTCAAAGTGTCACGAAAGTTGGAGTGCACGGTTATCTATCAAACGGGCATCCAAATCTATGATCAAATTTCAATTCTGAGAAATTGGTCAGAAGTTAAACTCTGTCATGCATTTTCACTAGAGGTGGGCTCGAAGGGGTCCAAATAGCTCGGACCATTGCAAAAGTTGGCATGCACATTTTTATATCAAACCGGCATCCAAATCATGGATCAAACTTCAACTCTGAGAATTTGGTCAAAAGTGAAACTCCATCATTCGATTTCGCTAAGGTTTGGCTTAAAGGAGGGGAAAATGGCTTTGAGAAATTGGAAACAAATGCAACCTTTTAGGCCTTCATTTCACCATGTTTTCCTAAGGTCCAAAATAGCTCAAAAATCCCCTGAAAGTTTGTATGCATGGTTATCTCTCAAATGGGTACCTAAATTCTCTTTCAAATTTCAATTACTAGAAAGCCGAAAAAATAACATCTCTTAGACCTTTACTTGACCAACCTTGAATAACGACCAAAATAGCTGTGAACATCATGAAAGTTAGCATGCACTCTTATCTACCAAATACATCGATAAATCTACAATTAAATTTTAATTTTGAGAAATTAGTCAAACGTGAAACTCCGTTGTGCGGTTTTGCTAAGGTTGGGCTTAAATGGGGTGAAAATATTTTTGAATGCCTCAAAATTTTGCATGCATCCTTTGTCATCAAATGGGCATCCAACTTTATGATCAAATTTAAATTCTAAGAAACTGCTCAAAAGTTAAACTTTGTTGTGCGGTTTCGATAGGGTTGAACTTAAAGGGGGTCAAAATAGCTCGAAATGTCACAAAATTTGGCGTGCATGCTTGTGTATCCAATATGCATCCAAAGCTATGATCAAGTTTCAATTATGAGAATTTGGTCAAAGCTGAGACTCCATCATGCAGTTTTGTTAGGGTTTGGCTTAAAGATGCCGAAAATAGCTCTCGCATCATGAAAGTTGGCATGCAATCTTATGCTCCAAATGCACATTTAAATCTATGATTAAATTTTAATTCCAAGAAATTGGTTAAAAGTGAAAGTCCATTGTGTGGTTTCGCCAAGGTTGGGGTTAAAGGGGGTGAAAATAGCTCGCAGTGTCGCCAAAGTTAGAGTGCACGCTTCTCTATCAAATGAGCATCCAAATCTATGATCAAATTTCAATTCCGAGAAATTGGTTAGAAGTGAAACTCCATTGTGCATTTTCGTTAGAGTTAGGAATCTGGTCTAAAGTGAAACTCCGTCATGCGGTTTCGCTAAGGTTTGGCTTAAAGGAGGGAAAACGGGCTCTGAACATTACTAAATTTGGCATGCACTCTTATCTACCAAATGGGCATCTAAATCTATGATCATATTTCAATTCTAAGAAATTGGTCAAAAGAGAAACTTTATCCTGCGCTTTCGCTAAGGCTGCACTTAAAGGGAGTGAAATAGCTCGGAACGTCACGAAAGTTAGCATGTACGCTTGTTTATTGAAATGCGGTACCTAAATCCACTTTCAAATTTCACTTCTGAAAAAGTCAACAAAAGTGCATCTTTTCAACTTTTGTTTGACCATCCTTTAATGAGGGCCAAAATAGCTCCAAATCTCACAAAAATAGGTGTCCATGCCTATCTTTGAAATGGGTATCTAAATCAACTTTAAAACTTGAATTTTCAAAAAATGAAAAAAATGCAATGTTTTAGGCCTTGATTTGACAAAGTTTGACCAAGGTCCAAAATGGCTCGCAATCCAAAAAAATTCTACATGTATTGATTATCTCTCAAATGGGTACCTAAATACAGATTCAAATTTCAATTTTGAGAAAGTCAAGAAAAGTGCATTTCTTAGAACTTGGTTTGACCAACCTTAACTAACTGCCGAAATAACTCGAAATTCACAAAAATATGTGTGCCTCTTAAATGGGTATCTAAATCTACTTTTAAATTTGATTTCTAAGAAATGGGAAAAAAGTGCTAGCTTTTAGGCCTTGGTTTGACCAAGTTTGACTAAGGTCCAAAATAGCTCAAAATCCCCTGAAGGTGTGTATGCATGGTTATCTCTCAAATGGGTACCTAAATTATCTTTCAAATTTCAATTATAAGAAAGTTGGAAAAATAGCACCTCTTAGAGCTTTGCTTGACCAGCCTTGAATAACGACCAAAATAACTTCGAACATCAGGAAAGTTGGTGTGCACTATTATCTACCAAATGCTAAGATAAATCTACAATCAAATTTTAATTTTGAGAAATTAGTCAAAAGTGAAACTTGGTTGTATGGTTTTGCTGAGGTTGGGATTAAAGGGGGTGAAATATTTTGGGAAGTCTCAAAATTTTGCATACATGCTTGTCTATCAGATGTGTGTTCGAATCTATGATCAAATTTCAATTCTGAGAAACTACTTAAAAGTGAAACTTTGTCATGCGTTTTCATTAGGGTTGGGCTTAAGGGTGGTCAAAATAGCTTGGAAGGTTGCGAAAGTTGGAATGCATGCGTGTTTATGGAATGGGCATCCAAATCTATGATAAGGTTTCAATTCATAGAATTTGGTCAAAAGTGAAACTCCATCGTGCGGTTTTGTTAGGGTTTGGCTTAAAGGATTCGAAAATAACTCTAAACATCATGAAATTGGCATGCACTCTTATCTTCCAAATGCACATCTAAATCTATGATCAAATTTTCATTCCAAAAAATTGGTCAAGAGTGAAACTCTGTCATGCGGTTTCTCTAAGATTAGGGTTAAAGGGGGTGAACATAGCTCAAAACATCACGGAAGTTGGAGTGCACACTTATCTATCAAATGGGCATCCAAATCTATGATCAAATTTGAATTCCGAGAAATTGGTCAGAAGTGAAACTCCGTTATGCATTTTTGCTAGAGTTAGGCTCAAAGGAGTCCAAATAGCTCGGACCATTGCAAAAGTTAATGTGCATGTTTTTATATCAAATGGGCATCCAAATCTATGATCAAATTTCAACTCCGAGAATTTGGTCAAAAGTGAAACTCCATCATTCGATTTCGCTAAGGTTTGGCTTAAAGGAGCGAAAATAGCTCTGAACAAATCCTAAGTGGATATTTTCAACAATATTGGTGTCAATCCCTATATTTGAAATCTAAATCTACTTTAAAATTTGAATTTTGAGAAGTTGGAAATAATGCAACGTTTTAGGCCTTGGCTTGACGAAGTTGGACCGATGTCCAAAATGGCTCGCAATCCCTAAAAAATATAGATGTATACTTTATCTACCAAATGGATACCTAAATACAGTTTCAAATTTCAATTTCAAGAAAGTCAAGAAAAGTGCATTTCTGAGAAGTTCGTTTGACCAACCTTAACTAAGGGCTGAAATAACCCAAAATATCACAAAAATATGCGTGCACGCTTATCTCTTAAATGGGTATCTAAATATACTTTTACATTTGATTTCTAAGAAATTGGAAAAAAGTGCAAGCTTTTAGGCCTTGGTTTAACCAATTTTGACTAAGGTCCAAAAAAGCTCAAAATCCCCTCAGAGCTTGTATGCATGGTTATCTCACAAATGTGTATCTAAATTCTCTTTCAAATTTCAATTATGAGAAAGTCGAAAAAATATGATCTCTTAGACCTTTGCTTGACTCTCCTTTTATAAGGACCAAAATAGCTCCGAACATCATGAAAGTTGGCATGCACTCTTATCTACCAAATACGCAGATAAATCTACGATCAAATTTTAATTCTGAGAAATTGGTGAAAAGTGAAACTCCCTTGTGTTGTTTTGCTAAGGTTGGGCTTAAAGCGGGTGAAAATATTTCGTGACATCGTGAAAGTTCATGTGCAAGCTTGTCTATCAAATGGACATCCAAATCTATCAGCAAATTTCAATTCTAAGAAACTGCTCAAAAGTGAAACTCTGTCGTGTTCTTTCACTAGGGTTGAGCTTAAAAGGAGTCAAAATAATAGCTCAAAACGTTGCAAAATTTGGCATGCATGATTGTTTATCCAATGGGCATCCAAATCTATGATCAAGTTTTGATTCTATGAAGTGTGTCAAAAGTGAAATTCCATCGTACAATTTTGTTACGGTTTGGATTAAAAGACCTAAAAATAACTTTGAACATCGTGGAAGTTGGCATGCACACTTATCATCCAAATGCACATAAAAAATATGATCAAATTTTAATTCCGATAAATTTGTAAAAAGTGAAACTACGTCATCTGGTTACGCGAAGGTTAGGGTTAAAGGGGGTGAAAATAGCTCGAAACGTTGTGAAATATGGAGTGCACACTTGTGTATCAAATGGGCATCCAAATCTATGATCAAATTTCAATTGCGAGAAAATTGTCAAAAGTGAAACTTCATCGTGCATTTTTGCTAGAGTTCGGCTGAAAGCGGGTCCAAATAGCTCGAAACATTGAAACATTTGGCATGCATGGTTGTATATCAAACGGGCATCCAAATCTATGATCAAATTTAAATTCTGGGAATTTGGTCAAAAGTGAAACTCCACCATGCGGTTTCGCTAAGGTTTGGCTTAAAGGAGGGAAAAAGAACTCTGAACATCACTAAATTTGGACTGCACTCTTATCTACCAAACGGGAATCTAAATCTATTATCATATTTCAATTCTAAGAAATTGGTCAGAAGAGATACTTTATCATGCGCTTTGCTAAGGTTGCACTTAAAGGGAATGAAATAGCTCGAAACATCGTGAAAGTTAGCATGTACGCTTGTTTATTGAAATGGGTACCTAAATCCACTTTTAAATTTCACTTCTGAAAAAGTTAACAAAAGTGCATCTTTTCAAGTTTTGTTTGACCATCCTTGAAAGAGGGCCAAAATAGCTCCAAATCTCATAAAAATAGGTGTCCATGCCTATCTTTGAAATGGGTATCTAATCTACTTTAAAATTTGAATTTTCAGAAAATGGAAAATATGCAACGTTTTAGGCCTTGTTTGATGAAGTTTGATCAAGGTCCAAAATGTCTCACAATCCTAAAAAAATCTACATGTAGGGATTATCTCTCAAATGGGTACCTAAATACAGTTTCAAATTTCAATTTCAAAAAAGTCAAGAAAAGTGCATTTCCTAGAACTTGGTTTGACCAACCTTAACTAAGTGCCCAATTAACTCAAATTCACAAAAATATGTGTGCCTATTAAATGGGTATCTAAATCTACTTTTAAATTTGATTTCTAAGAAATTGGAAAAAAGTGCAACCTTTTAGGCCTTGGTTTGACCAAGTTTGACTAAGGTCCAAAATAGCTCGAAATCCCCCATGGTTATCTCTCAAATGGGTACCTAAATTCTCTTTAAAATTTCAATTACAAGAAAGTTAGAAAAATAGCATCTTTAGACCTTTTCTTGACCAACCTTGAATAACGACCAAAATAACTTCAAAAACCGTGAAAGTTGGTGTGCACTATTATCTACCAAATCCTAAGATAAATCTATGATCAAATTTTAATTCAGAGAAATTAGTCAAAAGTGAAACTCGGTTGTATGGTTTTGCTGAGGTTGGGATTAAAGGGGATGAAATATTTTGGAACGTCTCGCAATTTTGCGTGCACGCTTATCTTTCAAATGGGCATTCGAATCTATGATCAAATTTCAATTATAAGAAAATTCTCAAAAGTGAAACTTCATCATGCGTTTTTGCTAGGGTTGGGCTTAAAGGTGGTCAAAATAGCTTGGAATGTTGTGAAAGTTGGTGTGCATTCTTGTTTATCTAATGGGCATCCAAATCTATGATCAAGTTTCAATTCTTAGAATTTGGTCAAAAGGGAGACTCCATCGTGCGGTTTTGTTAATGTTTGGCTTAAAGGAGTCGAAAATAACTATGAACGTCATGAAAGTTTGTGTGCACTCTTATCTTCCAAATGCACATCTAAATCTATGTTCAAATTTTAATTCTGAGAAATTGGTCAAGAGTGAAACTCCGTCATATGGTTTTACTAAGATTGGGGTTAAAGGGGGTGAAAATAGCTCAAAACGTTGCAAAAGTTGAAGTGCACACTTATCTATCGAACGAGCATCCAAATTTATGATCAAATTTCAATTCTGAGAAATTGGTTTGAAGTGAAACTCCGTCGTGCATTTTCACTACAGTTGGGATCAAAGGGGCCAAATAGCTCGGACCACTGTAAAAATTGGCGTGCATGTTTTTTATATCAAACGGGTGTTAGGGTACACAGGGTACTCCCAAAGGACCGAACACCAAGAATAGCCACTTCACACAAACAGATCACATATCAATACACCAATGTTTGTCACGTGGTTAAAACCCTCGAGAGGGAAACAGTCCACGGCCCCGGCCAAATAGCTACTTCGGAGCAATTTATTATGCAAAAGAAAGAAAGTTACATGAGCTTCTCATAATCGATCAACTAGCCAAGGACCCTCTATGCTCTTTAAATAGAGATCATAGACCAATCGGGTGTTAAGCCACGAATCAATGGTAGGTATGATCTAAGAGAAGTTGAACCGTCGGATCACTCTATGTCTAAAACATATCGTGACCGTCGGATTAGAATATTTACAAATGCATACTAATGCATACTAAAGAAACACACTTTTACCTAACGGATATATTACACAAGTTGATCTTAACTAACTCCTAAGTGTCTAAATATCCTAACATCCCCCCTTAAGAACAACTTGGGATAGGATTGAAGGATTTACAAAAGTGACACTATTAGGAGAAGGAAGGAGGCATTAGAGCCTATCCCCCCTTAAGGACACATTCTTGAACTCCTAACATAGACCGAAGTTGAGAAAACTTTGCTTCTGTAAGAGACTTGGTGAAGATGTCTGCAACTTGTTCATCTGTAGGACAATAGAGCACTTCAATAACATTATCATGAACAAGATTTCTGATG
>LPNX011143784.1:1347828-1422065 GCA_001517045.1 Pseudotsuga menziesii
TCCACACAATGGGGTGGGGTTAGATCTTGGTTAGCTTACCCGGAAAGTCTACGTTTTCAAGTTTTCTTGCTATTTCTGATTTGCCGTGATCGCACAAGGTGCACGGCAAAGAGCATACGTAGCCGAGAAGACAAGAAATAAAAACTTTCCCTCACTGTTTCTGATTCGCCGCAATCGCGCAAGGTGCACGGCAAAGAGCATACGCAGCCAGGGAAGGCAACAGTCCGAGACTAAAACAAAAGGATCTAATAATAAACTGATAAATATATGAGAGATTAAAAAAAACAAAACCGTCACTGTAACATTATACCTTCAGATTTGTCGGAATGGGTGTTTCTGGAGCAAACGGAAACGGTTTTCGGTGAAACGAAAACTATTTCCAAATGGAAATGGCACTCCGGACGAAATGGAACAGCTCCCACAGGCCACAAATGCACAGAAAATCCAGAACCAGAAACCCTTAAAAAAGTTTCGGCAACACCGGTTCCAGATCTTGATCAAAACCAAAAGCGGCTCTTCATAAAAGCTCTGATACCATGTTAGGGTACACAGGGTACTCCCAAAGGACCGAACACCAAGAATAGCCACTTCACACAAACAGATCACAGATCAATACACCAATGTTTGTCACGTGGTTGAAACCCTCGAGAGGGAAACAGTCCACGGCCCCAGCCAAATAGCTACTTCGGAGCAATTTATTATGCAAAAGAAAGAAAGTTACATGAGCTTCTCATAATCGATCAACTAGCCAAGGACCCTCTATGCTCTTTAAATAGAGATCATAGACCAATCGGGTGTTAAGCCACGGATCAATGGTAGGTATGATCTAAGAGAAGTTGAACCGTCGGATCACTCTATGTCTAAAACATATCGTGACCGTCGGATTAGAATATTTACAAATGCATACTAATGCATACTAAAGAAACACACTTTTACCTAACGGATATATTACACAAGTTGATCTTAACTAACTCCTAAGTGTCTAAATATCCTAACAACGGGCATCCAAATCTATGATCAAATTTCAACTCCGAGAATTTGGTCAAAAGTGAAACTCCATCATTCGTTTTTGCTACGGTTTGGCTTAAAGCAGGGGGAAATAGCTCTGAGAAATTGGAAACAAATGCAACATTTTAGGCCTTGGTTTCACCAAGTTTGCCTAAGGTACAAAATAGATTGAAATCCCCTGAAAGTTTGTATGCATGGTTATCTCTCAAATGGGTAACTAAATTCTCTTTCAAATTTCAATTACAAGACAGCTGAAAAAATAACATCTCTTAGACCTTTACTTGAACAACCTTGAATAACGACCAAAATGGCTCCGAACATCATGAAAGTTAGCATGCACTCTTATTTACCAAATGCGCCCCTAAATTTTAATTTTGAGAAATTAGTCAAACGTGAAACTCCATTGTGCAGTTTTGCTAAGGTTGGGCTTAAAGGGGGTGAACATATTTTGGAATGTCTCAAAGGTTTGCATGCACACTTGTTCATCAAATGGGCATCCAAATTTATGATCAAATTTAACTTCTAAGAAATTGCTCCAAAACTGAAACTCAGTCGTGCAGTTTCGATAAGGTTGGGCTTAAAGGGGGACAAAATAGCTCGAAACATTGTGAAAGTTGGCGTGCATACTTCTCTATCCAATATGCATCCAAACCTATCAGCAAGTTTCAATTCTAAGAATTTGGTCAAAGCTAAGACTCCATCGTGTAGTTTTGTTAGGGTTTGGCTCAAAGATGCCGAAATAGCTCTCAACATCATGAAAGTTGGCATGCACTCTTATCTTCCAAATGCGCATTTAAATATATGATTAAATTTTAATTCTAAGAAATCGGTTAAAAGTGAAACTCCATTGTGCGGTTTCGCTAAGGTTGGGGTTAAAGGGTGTGAAAAAAGCTCAGAGTTTCGTGAAAGTTGGAGTGCATGCTTCTCTATCAAATGGGCATCCAAATCTATGATCAAATTTCAATTCGAAGAAATTGGTGAGAAGTGAAACTCCGTCGTGCATTTTCTCTAAAGTGAAACTCCGTGATCAAATTTTAATTCTAGGAAATTTGTAAAAAGTGAAACTTCGTCTTGCAGTTTCGCAAAGGTTGTGGTTAAAGGGGGTGAAAATTACTCAGAACGTCGCAAAAGTTGGAGTGCATGCTTGTCTATCAAATGGGCATCCAAATCTATGATCAAATTTCAATTGCAAGAAAATTGTCAAAAGTGAAACTTCGTTGTGTATTTTCGCTAGAGTTTGGATTAAAGCGGGTCCAAATAGCTCGAAACATTGCAATATTTGTCATGCACGCTTGAATATCAAATGGGCATCCAAATATATGATCAAATTTCATTTCTGGGAATTTGGTCAAAAGTGAAACTCCACCATGCGGTTTCGCTAAGGTTTTCCTTAAAGGAGGGAAAAAGAGCTCTGAACATCACTAAATTTGCCATGCACTCTTATCTACCAAATGGGCATCTAAATATATGATCATATTTCAATTCTAAGAAATTGGTCAAAAGAAAAACTTTATCGTGCTAAGGTTGCACTTAAAGGGAGTGAAATAAATCGAAACATCACGAAAATAAGCATGTACGCTTGTTTATTGAAATGGGAACCTAAATCCACTTTCAAATTTCACTTCTGAAAAAGTCAACAAAAGTGCATCTTTTCAACTTTTGTTTGACCATCCTTGAATGAGGGCCAAAATATCTCCAAATCTCATAAAAACCGGTGTCCATGCCTATCTTTGAAATGGGTATCTAAATCTACTTTAAAATTTGAATTTTTAGAAAATGGAAAAAATGCAACGTTTTAGGCCTTGGTTTGACAAAGTTTGACCGAGGTCCAAAATGGCTCGCAATCCCAAAAAAATCTACATGTAGAGATTATCTCTCAAATGGGTACCTAAATACAATTTCAAATTTCAATTTCGAGAAAGTCGAGAAAAGTGCATTTCTTAGAACTTGGTTTGACCAACCTTAACTAAGTGCCGAAATAACTCAAAATTCGCAAAAATATGTGTGCCTCTTAAATGGGTATCTAAATCTACTTTTAAATTAGATTTCTAAGAAATTGGAAAAAAGTGCAACCTTTTAGGCCTTGGTTTGACCAAGTTTGACTAAGGTACAAAATAGCTCGAAATCCCCTGAAGGTGTGTATGCATGGTTATCTCTCAAATGGGTACCTAAATTCTATTTCAAATTTCAATTACAAGAAAGTCAAAAAAATAGCATCTCTTAGACCTTTGCTTGACCAACCTTGAATAACAACCAAAATAACTTCGAACATCGTGAAAGTTGGTGTGCACTGTTATATACCAAATGCTAATATAAATCTATGATCAAATTTTAACTCTGAGAAATTTCGCGTGCATGCTTGTCTATCAAATGGGCATTCGAATCTATGATCAAATTTCAATCATAAGAAACTGCTCAAAAGTGAAACTTCGTCATGCGTTTTCATTATGGTTGGGCTTAAAGGTGCTCAAAATAGCTTGGAACGTTGCGGAAGTTGGTGTGCATGCTTGTATATCGAATGGGCATCCAAATCTATGATCAAGTTTCAATTCTTAGAAGTTGATCAAAAGCGAAACTCCATCGTGCGATTTTGTTAGGGTTTGGATTAAAGGAGTCGAAAATAACTCTGAAAGTCATGAAAGTTGGCATGCACTCTTATCTTCCAGTTGCACATCTAAATCTATGATCAAATTTTAATTTTGAGAAATTGGTTAAGAATGAAACTCTGTCATGCGGTTTCGCTAAGATTGGGGTTAAAGGGGGTGAAAATTGATCAAAATGTCGCGAAAGTTGGAGTGCATGCTTATCTATCAAATGAGCATTCAAATCTATGATCAAATTTCAATTGTGAGAAATTGGTCAGAAGTGAAACTCCGTCATGCATTTTCGCTAAAGTTGGGCTCAAAGGGGTCCAAATAGCTCGGACCATTGCAAAAGTTGGCATGCATATTTTTATATCAAATAGGCATCCAAATTTATGATCAAATTTCAACTCCGAGAGTTTGGTCAAAAGTAAAACTCCATCATTCTATTTCACTAAGGTTTGGTTTAAACAAGAGGAAAACAACTCTAAGAAGTTTGAAACAAATGCAACCTTTTAGGCCTTTCTTTCACCAAGTTTGCTTAAGGTCCAAAATAGCTCGAAATCCCCTAAAAGTTTGTATGCATGGCTATCTCTCAAATGGGTACCTAAATTCTCTTTCAAATTTCAATTACAAGAAAGCCAAAAAAATAACATCTCTTAGACCTTTACTTGAACAACCTTGAATAACAACTAGAATGGCTCCAAACATCATCAAAGTTAGCATGCACTCTTATCTTCCAAATGCGCCGATAAATCTAGATTAAATTTTGATTTTGAAAAATTAGTCAAACGTGAAACTCCGTTCTGTGGTTTTGCTAAGGTTGGGCTTAAAGGGGGTGAAAATAGCTCGAAACAATGTAAAAGTTGGAATGTATGCTTGTCTATCAAATGGGCATGTAAATCTATGATCAAATTTCAATTGTGAGAAAATTGTAAAAAGTGAAACTTCGTCGTGCATTTTTGCTAAAGTTCGGCTTAAAGTGGGTCCAAATAGCTCAAAACATTGGAAAATTTGGCTTGCATGCTTGTATACCAAATGGGCATCCATATCCATGATCAAATTTCAACTCTGGGAATTTGGTCAAAAGTGAAACTCCATCATGTGGTTTCGCTAAGGTTTGGCTTAAAGGAGGGAAAAAGAGCTATGAACATCACTAAATTTGGCATCCACTCTTATCTACCAAATGGGCATATAAATCTATGATCATATTTAAATTCTAAGAAATTGGTCAAAAGAAAAAAATTATCATGCACTTTCGCTAAGGTTGCACTTAAAGGGAGTGAAATAGCTCGGAATGAAGTGAAGGTTAGCGTGTACGCTTGTTTATTGAAACGGGCACCTAAATCCACTTTCAAATTTCATTTCTGAAAAAGTCAACAAAAGTGTATCTTTTCAACTTTTGTTTGACCATCCTTGAATGAGGGCCAAAATAGCTCAAAATCTCATAAAAATAGGTTTCCATGTCTATCTTTGAAATGGGTATCTAAATCTACTTTTTAATTTGAATTTTCAGAAAATCGAAAAAATGCAACATTTTAGGCCTTGGTTTAACGAAGTCTGACCGAGGTCTAAAATGTTTCGCAATCCCAAAAAAATCTAAATGTAGGGATTATCTCTCAAATGGGTACCTAAATACAGTTTCAAATTTCAATTTCGAGAAAGTTAAAAAAAGTGCATTTCTTAAAACCTGGTTTGACCAACCTTAACTAAGTGCTGAAATAAATCGAAATTCATAAAAATATGTGTGCCTCCTAAATGGGTATCTAAATCTACTTTTAAATCTGATTTCTAAGAAATTGGAAAAAAGTGCAACCTTTTAGGCCTTGGTTTGACCAAGTTTGACTAAGGTCCAAAATAGCTCGAAATACCCTGAAAGTTTGTATGCATGCTTATCTCTCAAATGGGTACCTAAATTCTCTTTCAAATTTCAATTACAAGAAAGTCATAAAAATCGCATCTCTTATACCTTTGCTTGACCAACCTTGAATAACATCAAACATCATGAAAGTTGGTGTGCACTGTTATCTACCAAATGCTAAGATAAATCTGTGATCGAATCTTAATTATGAGAAATTAGTCAAAAGTGAAACTCAGTTGTATGGTTTTGCTGAGGTTGGGATTAAAGGGGGTGATATATTTTGGAACGTCTCGAAATTTCGCATGCATGCTTGTCTATCAAATGGGCATTCAAATCTATGATCAAATTTCAATTATAAGAAACTGCTCAAAAGTGAAACTTCGTCGTGCATTTTCGCTAGGGTTAGGCTTAAAGGTGGTCAAAATAGCTTGGAAAGTTGCGAAATTTGGCATGCATGCTTGTTTATCTAATGGGTATCCAAATATATGATCAAGTTTCAATTCTTAGAAGTTGGTCAAAAGTGAAACTCCATCATGCAATTTTGTTAGGGTTTGGATTAAAGGAGTCGACAATAACTCTGAACATCATGTAAGTTGGCGTGTACTCTTATCTTCCTAATGCACATCTAGATCTATGATCAAATTTTAATTCCGAAAAATTGGTCAAGAGTGAAACTCCATCATATAGTTTCGCTAAGATTGGGGTTAGAGGGGGTGAAAATAGCTCAAAACGTAGTGAAAGTTGGAATGCACACTTATCTATCAAACATGCATTCAAATCTATGATCAAATTTCAATTCTGAGAAATTGGTCAGAAGTGAAACTCTGTCGTGCATTTTCACTGGAGTTGGGATCAAAGGGGTCCAAATAGCTCAAAACATTACAAAAGTTGGTGTGAACGTTTTTATATCAAACGGGCATCCAAATCTATGATCAAATTTCAACTCCAAGAATTTGGTCAAAAGTGAAACTCCATCATTCGATTTCGCTAAGGCTTAAAGGAGGGGAAAATAGCTCTAAGAAATTGGAAACAAATGCAACATTTTAGGCCTTGGTTTCACCAAGTTTGCCTAAGGTCCAAAATAGCTCGAAATCCCTTGAAAGTTTGTATGCATGGTTATCTCTCTTAATGGGTACCTAAATTCTCTTTCAAATTTCATTTACAAGAAAGTTGAAAAAATAACATCTCTTAGACGTTTACTTGACCAACCTTGAATATCGACCAAAATAGCTCCGAACATCATGAAAGTTAGCATACACTCTTATCTGCTAAACGCACTGATAAATCTATGATTAAATTTTTGTTTTGAGAAATTAGTCAAACGTGAAACTCCGTTGTGCCATTTTGCCAAGGTTGGGCTTAAAGGGGTTGAAAATATTTTGGAATGTATCAAAAGTTTGCATGCAAGGTTGTTCATCAAATGGGCATCCATATTTATGATAAAAATTAAACTCTAAGAAACTGCTCAAACGTGAAACTCCGTCGTGCGGTTTTGATAGGGTTGGGCTTAAAGGGGGTCAAAATAGATCAGAACATTGTGAAAGTTGGCGTGCATGCTTGTCTATCCAATATGCATCCAAACCTATGATCAAGTTTCACTTCTAAGAATTTGGTCAAGGTAAGACTCCATCGTGCAGTTTTGTTAGGGTTTGGCTTAAAGATGCTGAAAATAGCTCTCAACATCGTGAAAGTTGGCATGCACTCTTATCTTCCAAATGTGCATTTAAATCTATGATTAAATTTTAATCCCAAGAAATTGGGAAACTCTGTCATGCAGTTTCGCAAAGGTTGGGGTTAAAGGGGGTGAAAATAGCTCAAACTGTCGTAAAAATTGGAGTGCACACTTGTCTATCAAATGGGCATCCAAATCTATGATCAAATTTCAAATGCGAGAAAATTGTTAAAAGTGAAACTTAGTCGTGCATTTTCACTAGAGTTCGGCTTAAAGCGGGTCCAAATAGCTCGAAACATTGCAAAATTTGGCGTGCACACTTGTATATCAAACAGGCATCCAAATCTATGATCAAATTTCAATTCTGGGAATTTGGTCAAAAGTGAAACTCCATCATGCGGTTTCGCTAAGTTTTGGCTTAAAGGAGGGAAACAGAGCTCTAAACATCACTAAATTTGGCATGCACTCTTATCTACCAAGTCGACATCTAAATCTATGATGATATTTCAATTCTAAGAAATTGGTAAAAAGAGAAACTTTATCACGCGCTTTCGCTAAGGTTGCAATTAAAGGGAGTGAAATAGCTTGTATCACCATGAAAGTTAGCGTGTAAACTTGTTTATTGAAATGGGTACCTAAATCTACTTTCAAATTTCATTTCTGAAAAGGTCAAAAAAAGTGCAACTTTTCAACTTTTGTTTGACCATCTTTGAATGACGGTCAAAATAGCTCCAAATCTCATAAAAATAGGTGTCAATGGATATATTTGAAATGGGTACCTAAATCTACTTTAAAATTTGAATTTTTAGAAAACGGAAAAAATGCAACGTTTTAGGCCTTGGTTTGACGAACTTTGACTGAGGTCCAAAATGGCTCGCAATCCTGAAAAAATATACATGTAGGGATTATCTCTCAAATGAGTACCTAAATACAGTTTCAAATTTCAATTTCGAGAAAGTCAATAAAAGTGCATTTCATAGAACTTGGTTTGACCAACCTTAACTAAGTGCCGAAATAACTCAAAATTCGCAAAAATATGTGTGCCTCTGAAATGGGTATCTAAATCTACTTTTAATTTTGATTTCTAAGAAATTGGAAAAAAGTGCAACCTTTCAGGCCTTGGTTTGACCAAGTTTGACGAAGGTCCGAAATAGCTCGAAATCCCCTTAAAGTGTGTATGCATGGTTATCTCTCAAATGGGTACCTAGCTTCTCTTTCAAATTTCAATTACAAGAAAGTCTAAAAAATAGCATATCTTAGACCTTTGCTTGACCAACCTTGAATAATGACCAAAATAACTTTGAACATCGTGAAAGTTGGTTTGCATTGTTATCTACCAAATGCTAAGATAAATCTGAGATCAAATTTTAATTCTGAGAAATTTGTCAAAAGTGAAACTCTGTTGTATGGTTTTACTGGGGTTGGGATTAAAGGGGGTGAAATATTTTGGAACATCTCGAAATTTCGCATGCACGCTTGTCTATAAAATGGGCATTCAAATCTATGATCAAATTTCAATTATAAGAAACTTCTCAAAAGTGAAACTTCATCATGCGTTTTTTCTAGGGTTGGGCTTAAAGGTGGTCAAAATAGCTTGGAACGTTGCGAAAGTTGGCGTGCATGCTTGTTTATCTAATGGGCATCGAAATCTATGATCAAGTTTCAATTCTTAGAGGTTGGTCAAAAGTGAAACTCCATCATGCGGTTTTGTTTAGGGTTTGGCTTAAGGGAGTCGAAAATAACTCTGAATATCATGAAAGTTGACGTGCACTCTTATCTTCCAAATGCACATCTAAATCTATGATCAAATTTTAATTCCAAGAAATTGGTCGAGAGTGAAAATATGTCATGCAACTTTGCTATGATTGGGGTTAAAGGGGGTGAAAATAGCTCAAAATGTCATGAAAGTTGGAGTGCACGCTTATCTATCAAACGGGCATCCAAATCTATGATCAAATTTCAATTCTGAGACATTGGTCAGAAGTGAAACTCTGTCGTGCATTTTTGCTAGAGTTGGGCTCTAAGGGGTCCAAATATCTTGGACCATTGAAAAGTTAGCGTGCACATTTTTATATCAAACAGGCATCCAAATCTATGATCAAATTTCAAATCTGATAATTTGGTCAAAAGTTAAACTCCATCATTCGATTTCGCTAAGGTTTTGCTTAAGGAGGGGACAATGGCTTTGAGAAATTGGAAACAAATGCAACCTTTTAGGCCTTGGTTTCACCAAGTTTTCCTAAGATCCAAAATAGCTCGAAATACACAAAAAGTCTGTATGCATGGCTATCTCTTAACTGGGTACCTAAATTCTCTTTGAAATTTCAATTACAAGAAAGCCAAAAAAATAACATCTCTTAGACCTTTACTCAACCAACCCTGAATAAAGACCAAATAGCCCCAAACATCATGAAAGTTAGCATGCACTCTTATCTACCAAATGCACGGATAAATCTACGATTAAATTTTAATTTTGAGAAATTAGTCAAACGTGAAACGCCGTTGTGCAGTTCTGCTAAGGTTGGGCTTAAAGTGGTTGGAAATATTTTTGGAATGTCTCAAAAGTTTGCATGCATGCTTGTTCATCAAATGGGCATCCAAATTTATGATCAAATTTAAATTCTAAGAAACTTCTCAAAAGTGAAACTCCGTTGTGTTGTTTCGATATGGTTGGGCTTAAAGGGGGTCAAAATAGCTTGGAACATCGTGAAAGTTGGCATGCATGCTTGTCTATCCAATATGCATCCAAACATATGATCAAGTTTCAATTCTGAGACTGCGTCGTGCAGTTTTGTTAGGCTTTGGCTTAAAGATGCTGAAAATAGCTCTCAACATCATGAAAGTTGGCATGCACTCTTATCTTCCAATTGCACATTTAAATCTATGATTAAATTTTAATTCCAAGAAATTGGTTAAAAGTTGGCTTGTACGCTTGTTTATTGAAATGGGAACCTAAATCCACTTTCAATTTCAATTCTGAAAGAGTCGACAAAAGTGCATATTTTCAACCTTGGTTTGATTAAGGGTCAAAATAGCTCCAAATCTCATAAAAATAGGTGTCAATGCCTATATTTGAAATGGGTATCTAAATCTACAGTAAAATTTGAATTTTGAGAAATTGAAAATAATGCAACATTTTAGGCCTTGGTTTAACGAAGTTTGACCGATGTCCAAAATGGTTCGCAATCCCCAAAAATATACATGTATGCTTTATCTACAAAATGGATAACTAAATACAGTTTCAAATTTCAATTTTGAGAAAGGAAAGAAAATTGCATTTCTTAGAACTTTGTTTGACCAAACTTAACTAAGGGCTGAAATAACCCAAAATCTCACAAAAATATGTGGGCACGCTTATCTCTTAAATGGGTATCTAAATATACTTTTACATTTGATTTATAAGAGATTGGAAAAAAGTGCAAGATTTTAGGCCTTGGTTTGACCAAGTTTGACTAAGGTCCAAAATAGCTCAAAATATCCTTAGAGATTGTATGCATGGTTATCTCTCAAATGGGTATCTAATTTCTCTTGCAAATTTCAATTATGAGAAAGTCAGAAAAATATGATCTCTTAGATCTTTGCTTGTCCAGCCTTGAATAACCACCAAAATGGCTCTGAACATCATGAAAGTTAGCGTGCACTCTTATCTACCAAATGCATGGATAAATCTACGATCAAATTTTAATTTTGAAAAAATGGTCAAAAGTGAAACTCCCTTGTGTTGTTTTACTAAGGTTGGGCTTAAAGCCAGTGAAGATATTTCGAAACGTCATGAAAGTTCATGTGCAAGCTTGTCTATCAAATGGACATCCAAATATGTGAACAAATGTCAATTCTAAGAAACTGCTCAAACGTGAAACTCTGTTGTGTGGTTTCACTGGGGTTGGGCTTAAAAGGGGTCAAAATAATAGCTCGAAATGTTGCAAAATTTGGCGTGTATGATTGTTTATCCAATGGGCATCCAAATCTATGATCAAGTTTCCATTCTAAGAAGTACGTCAAAAGTGAAACTCCCTCATACAGTTTTGTTAGGGTTTGGCTTAAAGGAGCTGAAAATAAATCTGAACATCGTGAAAGTTGGTGTGCACACTTATTAGCGAAATGCACATAAAAAGATATAATCAAATTTTAATTCCGAGAAATTTGTAAAAAGTGAAACTCCGTCACGCGGTTTCTCAAAGTTTGGGATTAAAGGGGCTGAAAATAGCTCGAAACAACGTGAAAGTTGGAATGCATGCTTGTCTATCAAATGGGCATCCAAATCTATGATCAAATTTCAATTGCGAGAAAATTGTAAAAAGTGAAACTTCGTCGTGCATTTTCGCTAGAGTTCGTCTTAAAACGGGTCCAAATAGCTTGAAACATTGCAAAATTTGGCATGCATGCATGTATACCAAATGGACATCCAAATCCATAATCAAATTTCAATTATGGGATTTTGGTCTAAAGTGAAACTCCATCATGTGGTTTCGCTAAGGTTTGGCTTAAAGGAGGGAAAAATAGCTATGAACATCACTAAATTTGGCATCCACTCTTATCTACCAAATGGGCATCTAAATATATGATCATATTTAAATTCTAAGAAATTGGTCAAAAGAAAAACTTTATCATGCGCTTTTGCTAAAGTTGCACTTAAAGGGAGTGAAATAGCTCGGAACGTCATGAAAGTTAACATGTGCGCTTGTTTATTGAAATGGGCACCTAAATTAACTTTCAAATTTCATTTCTGAAAAAGTAACCAAAAGTGCATATTTTCAACTTTTGTTTGACCATCCTTGAATGAGGGCCAAAATAGCTCAAAATCTCATAAAAATAGGTTTCAATGTCTATCTTTGAAATGGGTATCTAAATCTACTTTAAAATTTGAATTTTCAGAAAATGGAAAAAATGCAACGTTTTAGGCCTTGGTTTGAAAAAGTTTGAGCGAGGTCCAAAATGGCTCGCAATCCCAAAAAAATCTAAATGTAGGGATTATCTCTCAAATGGGTACCTAAATACAGTTTCAAATTTCAATTTCGAGAAAGTAAAAAAAAGTGCATTTCTTAAAACTTGGTTTGACCAACCTTAACTAACTGCCAAAATAACTCGAAATGCGCAAAAATATGTGTGCCTCTTAAATGGGTATCTAAATCTACTTTTAAATATGATTTCTAAGAAATTGGAAAAAAGTGCAACCTTTTAGGCCTTGGTTTGACCAAGTTTGACTAAGGTCCAAAATAGCTCGAAATACCCTGAAAGTTTGTATGCATGCTTATCTCTCAAATGGGTACCTAAATTCTCTTTCAAATTTCAATTACAAGAAAGTCGGAAAAATCGCATCTCTTAGACCTTTGCTTGACCAACTTTGAATAACTTCAAACATCATGAAAGTTGGTGTGCACTGTTATCTACCAAATGCTAAGATAAATCTGTGATCGAATTTTAATTATGAGAAATTAGTCAAAAGTGAAACTCTGTTGTATGGTTTTGCTGAGGTTGGGATTAAAGGGGGTGAAATATTTTGGAACGTCTCGAAATTTCGCATGCATACTTGTCTATCAAATGGGCAGTTGAATCTATGATCAAATTTCAATTATAAGAAACTGCTCAAAAGTGAAACTTCGTCGTGCATTTTCGCTAGGGTTAGGCTTAAAGGTGGTCAAAATAGCTTGGAACGTTGTGAAAGTTGGCATGCATGCTTGTTTATCTAATGGGAATCTGAATCTATGATCAAGTTTCAATTCTTAGAAGTTGGTCAAAAGTGAAACTCCATCATGCGGTTTTGTTAGGGTTTAAATTAAAGGAGTCGACAATAACTATGAACATCATGTAAGTCGGCGTGCACTCTTATCTTCCAAATGCACATCTAAATATATGATCAAATTTTTATTCCGAAAAATTGGTCAAGAGTGAAACTCTGTCATGCGGTTTCACTAAGATTTGGGTTAGAGGGGGTGAAAATAGCTCATAACGTAGCGAAAGTTGGAATGCACACTTATCTATCAAACAGGCATCCAAATATATGATCAAATTTCAATTCTGAGAAACTGGTTAGAAGTGAAACTCCGTCGTGCATTTTCATTGGAGTTGGGCTCAAAGGGGTCCAAATAGCTTGGAACATTGCAAAAGTTGGCGTGCACGTTTTTATATCAAACGGGCATCCAAATCTATGATCAAATTTCAACTCCGAGAATTTGGTCAAAAGTGAAACTCCATCATTCGATTTCACTAAGGTTTGGCTTAAAGGAGGGGAAAATAGCTCTGAGAAATTGGAAACAAATGCAACATTTTAGGCCTTTGTTTCACCAAGTTTGCCTAAGGTAAAAAATAGCTCGAAATCCCTTGAAATTTTGTATGCATGGTTATCTCTCTTAATGGGTACTAAATTCTCTTTCAAATTTCATTTACAAGAAAGCTGAAAAAATAACATGTCTTATAGATTTACTTGACCAACCTTTAATATCGACCAAAATAGCTCCGAACATCATGAAAGTTAGCATGCACTCTTATCTACCAAACGTGCCGATAAATCTACGATTAAATTTTAGTTTTGAGAAATTAGTCAAACGTGAAACTCTGTTGTGTCGTTTTGATAAGGTTGAGATTAAATGGGGTGAAAATATTTTGGAATGTCTCAAAATTTTGCATGCAAGGTTGTTCATCAAATGGGCATCCAGATTTATGATAAAATTTAAATTCTAAGAAACTGCTCAAAAGTGAGACTTTGTCATGCGGTTTTGATAGGGTTGGGCTTAAAGGGGGTCAAAATAGATCAAAACATTGCAAAAGTTGGTGTGCATGCTTGTCTATCCAATATGCATCCAAACCTATGATCAAGTTTCACTTCTGAGAATTTGATCAAGGTAAGACTCCATCGTGCAGTTTTGTTAGGGTTTGGCTTAAAGATGTCGAAAATAGCTCTTAACATCGTGAAAGTTGGCATGCACTCTTATCTTCCAAATGCACATTTAAATCTATGATTAAATTTTAATTCCTAAAAATTGGTTAAAAGTGAAACTTCGTTGTGCGATTTCACCAAGGTTGGGGTTAAAGGGGGTGAAAATAGCTCGGAGTGTCACAAAAGTTGGAGCGCATGCTTCTCTATGAAATGGGCATCCAAATCTATGATCAAATTTCAATTCTACGAAATAGGTCAGAAGTGATACTCCGTCGTGCATTTTCGCTAGAGTTGGGCTCAAAGGGTCCAAATAACTTGGAACATTGCAAAAGGTTGGTGTGCAGGTTTTTATATAAAACGAGCATCCAAATCTATGATCAAATTTCAACTTTGAGAATTTGATCAAAAGTGAAACTCCATCATTTGATTTCACTGAGGTTTGTTTGGCTTAAAGGAGGGGAGAATAGCTTTGAACATCATGAAATTTTTTATGCACTCTTATCTAACTAGAAATCTTGAAAAATATGTGTGCACGCTAATCTACCAAATGGGCATATCGGCACTTTTTCTAAGGTTGCACTTTAAGGGAGTGAAAATAGCTTGAAACGTTATGAAAGTTGTCATGTACGCTTGTTTGTTGAAATGGGTACCTAAATCCACTTTCAAATTTCAATTTTGAAAAAGTCGACAAAAGTGCATATTTTAAACCTTGGTTTGACCATGCTTGATTAAGGGCCAAAATAGCTCCAAATCTCATAAAAATCGGTGTGAATGCCTATATTTGAAATGGGTATCAAAATCTACTTTAAAATTTGAATTTTGAGAAATTGGAAATAATGCAACGTTTTAGTCCTTGGTTTGACGAAGTTTGACCGATGTCCAAAATAGCTCGCAATCCCCAAAAATATACATGTATGCTTTATGTACCAAATGGAAAACTAATTACAGTTTTAAATTTCAATTTCAAGAAAGTCAAGAAAAGTTCATTTCTTAGAACTTCGTTTGACCAACCTTAACTAAGGGCTGAAATAACCCCAAATCTCACAAAAACATGTGTGCACGCTTATCTCTTAAATGGGTATGTAAATATACTTTTACATTTGATTTCTAAGAAATTGGAAAAAAGTGCAAGCTTTTAGGCCTTGGTTTGACCAAGTTTGAATAAGGTCCAAAATAGCTCAAAATCCCCTCAGAATTTGTATGCATGGTTATCTCTCAAATGGGTATCTAAATTCTCTTTCAAATTTCAATTATGAGAAAGTTAGAAAAATATGATCTCTTAGACCTTTCATTGACCAGCCTTGAATAATGACCAAAATCACTTTGAACATTGTGAAAGTTGCCATGCACTCTTATCTACCAAATGCGTAGATAAATCTACGATTAAATTTTAATTCTAAGAAATTGGTCAAAAGTGAAACTCCCTTGTGATGTTTTGCTAAGGTTGGGCTTAAAGTGGGTGAAAATATTTCGCAACGTCGTGAAAGTTCATGTGCAAGCTTGTCTATCAAATGGACATCTAAATCTATGAGAAAATTTCAATTCTAAAAAACTGCTCAAAAGTGAAACTCTGTCGTTCGGTTTCTATCTTTGAAATGGGTATCTAAATCTACATTAAAATTTGAATTTTCAGAAAATGGAAAAAATGCAACGTTTTAGGCCTTGGTTTGATGAAATTTGACTGAGGTCCAAAATGGATTGCAATCCAAAAAAAATATACATGTAGGGATTATCTCTCAAATGGGTACCTAAATAGAGTTTCAAATTTCAATTTTGAGAAAGTCAAGAAAAGTGCATTTCTTAGAACTTGGTTTGACCAACCTTAACTAAGTGCCGAAATAACTCAAAATTCGCAAAAATATGTGTGCCTCTTAAGTGGGTATCTAAATCTACTTTTAAATTTGATTTCTAAGAAATTGGAAAAAAGTGCAACCTTTTAGGCCTTGGTTTGACCAAGTTTGACTAAGATTCAAAATAGCTTGAAATCCCCTGAAAGTGTGTATGCATGGTTATCTCTCAAATGGGTACCTAAACTCTCTTTCAAATTTCAATTACAAGAAAGTTGAAAAAATAACATCTCTTAGACCTTCACTTGACCAACCTTGAATAACGACCAAAATAACTCTGAACATCATGAAAGTTAGCATGCACTTCTTATCTACCAAACGCACCGATAAATCTACGATTAAATTTTAATTTTGAGAAATTAGTCCAACATGAAATGTCGTTGTGAGGTTTTGCTAAGGTTGGGCTTAAAGGGGGTGAAAATATTTTGGAATGTCTCAAAAGTTTGAATGCATGCTTGTTCTTCAAATGGGCATCCAAATTTATGATCAAATTTAAATTCTAAATAGCTCAGAACATTGCGAAAGACGTTGGTGTGCATGCTTGTCTATCCAATATGCATCCAAACCTATGATCAAGTTTCAATTCTAAGAATTTGGTCAAAGCTGAGACTCCATCGTGTAGTTTTGTTAGGGTTCGGCTTAAAGATGTCAAAAATAGCTCTCAACATCATGAAAGTTGGCATGAACTCTTATATTCCAAATGCACATTTAAATCTATGATTAAATTTTAATTCCAAGAAATTGGAGTGTCACAAAAGTTGGAGTGCATGCTTCTCTGTCAAATGGGCATCCAAATCTATGATCAAATTTCTATTCCGAGAAATTGGTCAGAAGTGAAACTCCATCGTGCATTTTTCACTGGAGTTGGGCTTAAAGAGGTCCAAATAGCTCGGAACATTGTAAAAGTTGGCATGCATGTTTTTATATCAAATGGGCATCCAAATCTATGATCAAATTTCAACTCAGAGAATTTGGTCAAAAGTGAAACTCCATCATTCGATTTCGTTAAGGTTAAAGGAGGGGAAAATAGCTCCGAACATCATGAAATTTTTCATGCACTCTTATCTAACTAGAAATATCGCAAAAATATGTGTGCACACTTATCTACCAAATGGGCATATCGACGCTTTCGCTAAGGTTGCACTTAAAGGGAGTGAAAATAGCTCGGGATGTTACGAAAGTTGGTGTCTACACTTGTTTACTGAAATGGGTACCTAAATCCACCTTCAAATTTCAATTCTAAAAAAGTCAACAAAAGTGCATATTTTCAACCTTGGTTTGACCATTCTTTTTTAAGGACCAAAATAGCTCCAAATCTCATATTTGAAATGGGTATCTAAATCTACTTTAAAATTTGAATTTTGAGAAATTGGAAATAATGAAATGTTTTGGGCCTTGGTTTGACAAAGTTTGACCGATGTCCGAAATGGATCGCAATCCCCCAAAAATATACATGTATGCTTTATCTACCAAATGGATACCTCAATACAGTTTCAAATTTCAATTTCGAGAAAGTCAAGAAAAGTGCATTTCTTAGAATTTCGTTTGACCAATGTTAACTAAGGGCTGAAATAACCCAAAATCTCACAAAAATATGTGTGCACGCTTATCTCTTAAATGGGTATCTAAATATACTCTTTCCTTTGATTTCTAATATATTGGAAAAAAAGTGCAAGATTTTAGGCCTGGTTTGACCAAGTTTGACTAAGGTCCAAAATAACTCGAAATCCCCTCAGAGTTTGTATGCATGGCTATCTCTCAAATGGGTATCTAAATTCTCTTTCAAATTTCAATTATGAGAAAGTCGAAAAAATATGATCTCTTAGACCTTTGCTTGACCAGCCTTGAATAACGACCAAAATATCTCCGAACATCGTGAAAGTTGGCATGCACTCTTATCTACCAAATGCGCAGATAAATCTACGATCAAATTTTTAATTCTGAGAAATTGGTCAAAAGTGAAACTCCCTTGCGTTGTTTTGCTAAGGTTGGGCATAAAGTGGGTGAAAATATTTCACAACGTCATGAAAGTTCATGTGCAAGCTTTTCTATCAAATGGACATCCAAATCTATGAGCAAATTTCAATTCTAAGAAACTGCTCAAAAGTGAAACTCTGTCATGCGGTTTCACTAGGGTTGGGCTTAAAAGGGGTCCAAATAGCTCGAAACATTGCAAAATTTGGCGTGCACGCTTGTATATAAAAAATTGCAAATCTATGATCAAATTTCAATTCTCGAAATTTGGTCAAAATTGAAACTCCATCATGCGGTTCCGCTAAGGTTTGGCTTGAAGGAGGGAAAAAGAGCTTTGAACATCACTAAATTTGGCATGCACTCTTATCTACCAAATGGGCATCTAAATCTATGATCATATTTCAATTCTCAGAAATTGGTCAAAAGAGAAACTTTATTGTGCGCTTTCTCTAAAGTTGCACTTAAAGGGAGTGAAAAAGCTCGGAACGTGACGAAAGTTAGTGTGTATGCTTGTTTATTGAAATGGGTACCTAAATCCACTTTCAAATTTCATTTCTGAAAAAGTCAACAAAAGTGCATCTTTTCAACTTTTGTTTGACCATCCTTGAATGAGGGCCAAAATAGCTCCAAATATCATAAAAATAGGTGTCCATGCCTATCCTTGAAATGCGTATCTAAATCTACTTTAAAATTTTAATTTTCAGAAAATGGAAAAAATGCAATGTTTTAGACCTTGGTTTGACGAAGTTTGATCGAGGTCCAAAATGGCTCGCAATCCCAAAAAAATCTACATGTAGGGATTATCTCTCAAATGGGTACCTAAATACAATTTAAAATTTCAATTTCAAGAATGTCAAGAAAAGTGCATTTCTTAAAACTTGGTTTGACCAACCTTAACTAAGTGCCAAAATAACTCGAAATTCTTAAAAATATGTGTGCCTCTTAAATGGGTATCTAAATCTGCTTTTAAATTTGATTTCTAATAAATTGGAAAAAAGTGCAAGCTTTTAGGCCTTGGTTTGACCAAGTTTGACTAAGGTTGAAAATAGCTCGAAATCCCCTCAATGTTTGTATGCATTGTTATCTCTCAAATGGGCATCTAAATTCTCTTTCAAATTTCAATTTTTAGAAAGTTGAAAAAATATGATCTCTTAGACCTTTGCTTGACCATCCTTGAATAAAGACCAAAATAGCTCTGAACATCCTGAAAGTTGGCATGCACTCTTATCTACCAAATGCGCAGATAAATCTACGATCAAATTTTAATTCTGAGAAATTGGTCAAGAGTGAAACCCCCTTGTGTTGTTTTGCTTAGGTTGGTCTTAAAGTGGGTGAAAATATTTCGCAACGTCGTGAAAGTTCATGTCCAAGCTTGTCTATCAAATGGACATCCAAATCTATGAGCAAATATCAATTCTAAGAAACTGCTCAAAAGTAAAACTCTGTCGTACGATTTCACTGGGGTTGGGCTTAAAAGGGGTCAAAATAAAAGCTCAGAACGTTGCAAAATTTGGCATGCATGATTGTTTATCCAATGGGCATCCAAATCTATGATCAAGTTTCCATTCTAAGAAGTTCGTTAAAAGTGAAACTCCAATTTTTGTTAGGGATTGGCTTAAAGGAGATGAAAATAACTCTAAACATCCTGAAAGTTTATGTGCACACTTATCATCCAAATGCGCATCAAAAGATATGATCAGATTTTAATTCTGAGAAATTTGTAAAAAGTGAAACTCCGTCGTGTGGTTTCACAAAGGTTGGGGTTAAAGGGGGTGAAAATAGCTCGGAACATCGTGAAAGTTGTAGTAAATGCTTGTCTATCAAATGGGCATCCAAATCTATGATCAAATTTCTATTGTGAGAAAATTGTCAAAAGTGAAACTTCGTCGTGCATTTTCACTAGAGTTTGGCTTAAAGCGGGTCCAAATAGCTCAAAACATTGCAAAATTTGGTGTGCACGCTTGTAAATTAAAATGGGAATCCAAATCTATGATCAAATTTAAATTTTGGGAATTTGGTCAAAAGTGAAACTCCATCATGCGGTTTCACTAAGGTTTGGCTTAAAGGAGGGGAAAAGAGCTCTGAACATCACTAAACTTGGCATGCACTCTTATCTACCAAATGGGCATCTAAATCTATGATCATATTTCAATTCTAAGAAATTGGTCAAAAGAGAAACTTTATCGTGCGCTTTTCGCTAAGGTTGCACTTAAAGGGAATGAAATAGCTCAAAACGTCACGAAAGTTCATGTGTACGCTTGTTTATTGAAATGGGTACCTAAATCCACATTCAAATTTCGTTTATGAAAAAGTCAAAAAAAGTGCATCTTTTCAAATTTTGTTTGACCATCCTTGAATGAGGGCCAAAGTAGCTCCACATCTCAAAAAAAATGTGTCCATGCCTATCTTTGAAATGGGTATCTAAATCTACTTTAAAATTTGAAATTTCAGAAAATGGAAAAAAATGCAACGTTTTATCCATGGTTTGACAAAGTTTGACCAAGGTCCAAAATGGCTCGCAATCCCAAAAAATCTACAAGTAGGGATTATCTCTCTAATGGGTACCTAAATACAGTTTCAAATTTTCATTTCGAGAATGTCAAGAAAAGTGCATTTCTTAGAACTTGGTTTGACCAACCTTAACTAAGTGTCGAAATAACTCGAAATTCGCAAAAATATGTGTGCCTCTTAAATGGGTATCTAAATCTACTTTTAAATTTGGTTTCTAAGAAATTGGAAAAAAATGCAAACTTTTAGGCCTTGGTTTGACCCAGTTTGACTAAGGTCAAAAATAGCTCGAAATCCCCTCAAACTGTGTATGTATGATTATCTCTCAAATGGGTACCTAAATTCTCTTTCAAATTTCAATTACAAGAAAGTGGAAAAATAGCATCTCTTAGACCTTTGCTTGACCAACCTTGAATAACGACCAAAATAACTTCGAACATCATGAATGTTGGTGTGCACTGTTATCTACAAAATGCTAATATAAATCTACGATTGAATTTTAATTCTGAGAAATCAGTCAAAAGTGAAACTCTGTTGTATGGTTTTGATGAGGTTGGGATTAAAGGGGGTGAAATATTTTGGAACGTCTTGAAATTTCAAGTGCGCGCTTGTCTATAAAATTGGCATTCAAATCTATGATCAAATTTCAATTATAAGAAACTCCTCAAAAGTGAAACTTCGTCATGCATTTTCGCTAGGGTTGGGCTTAAAGGTGGTCAAAATATCTTGGAACAATGCAAAGGTTAGTGTGCAAGCTTGTTTATATAATGGGCATCCAAATATATGCTCAAATTTCAATAATTAGAAGTTGGTCAAAATTGAAACTCCATCGTGTGGTTTTGTTAGGGTTTGGCTTAGAGGAGTCAAAAATAACTCTGAACATCATGAAAGTTGGCGTGCACTCTTATCTTCCAAATGCACATCTAAATCTATGATCAAATTTTAAATCCGAGAAATTGGTAAAGAGTGGAACTCCATCATGCGGTTTTGCTAAGATTGGGGTTAAAGGGGGTAAAAATAGCTCAAAACATCACGAAAGATGGAGTGCACACTTATCTATCAAATGGGCATCCAAATCTATGATCAAATTTCAATTCTGAGAAATTGGTCAGAAGTGAAACTATGTCGTGTATTTTTGCTAGAGTTGGGATCAAAGGGTTCCAAATAACTCAGAACATTGCTAAAGTTGGCGTTCACGTTTTTATATCAAACGAGCATCCAAATCTATGATGAACTTTCAACTCTGAGAATTTATTCAAAAGTGAAACTCCATCATTCGATTTCGCTAAGGTTTGGCTTAAAGGAGGGGAAAATAGCTCTGAGAAATTGAAAACAAATGCAACCTTTAAGGCCTTGGTTTCACCAAGGTTTCCCAAGGTCCAAAATAGCTCGAAATCCCCTGAATGTTTGTATGCATGGTTATCTCTCAAATGGGTACCTAAATTCTCTTTCAAATTTCAATTATAAGAAAGCCGAAAAAATAACATCTCTTAGACCTTCACTTGACCAACCTTGAATAACGACCAAAATAGATTCGAACATCATTAAAGTTAGCATGCACGCTTAAGGTTGGGCTTAAAGGGGCTGAAAATATTTTGGAATGTCTCAAAATTTTGCATGCACACTTGTTCATCAAATGGGCATCCAAATTTATGATCAAATTTAAATTCTAAGAAACTGCACAAAAGTGAAACTTCATCGTGCAGTTTTTATAGGGTTGGGCTTAAAGGGAATCAAAATAGCTTGAAATGTTGTGAACGTTGGTGTGCATGCTTGTCTATCCAATATGCATCCAAACCTTTTATCAAGTTTCAATTCTGAGAATTTTGTCAAAGCTGAGACTCCATCGTGCAGTTTTGTTAGGGTTTGGCTAAAATATGTCGAAAATAGCTCTCAACATCATGAAAGTTGGCATGCACTTCTTATCTTCCAAATGTGCATTTAAATCTATGATTAAATTTTAATTCCAAGAAATTGGTTAAAATTGAAACTCCATTGTGTGGTTTTGCCAAGGTTGGGGTTAAAGTGGGTGAAAATAGCTTGAAGTGTCGCGAAAGTTGGAGTGCATGCTTCTCTATCAAATGGGCATCCAAATCTATGAACAAATTTTGATTCCAAGAAATTGGTCAGAAGTGAAACTCCGTCATGCATTTTCGCTAGAGTTGAGCTCAAAGGGGTCCAAATAGCTCAGAACATTGCAAAAGTTGGCCTGCACATTTTTATATCAAACGGGCATCCAAATCTATGATCAAATTTCAATTACAAGAATTTTAGTCAAAAGTGAAACTCCATCATTCGATTTTGCTAAGGTTTGGCTTAAAGGAGGGGAAAATAGCTCTGAACATCATGAAATGTTTCATGCACTCTTATCTAACTAGAAATCTCGCAAAAATATGTGTGCACACTTATCTACCAAATGGTCATATCGGCGCTTTCGGTAAGGTTTCACTTAAAGGAAGTGAAAATAGCTCAGAACGTTATGAAAGTTGGCATGTATGCTTGTTTATTGAAATGGGTACCCAAATTCACTTTCAAATTTCAAATCTGAAAAAGTCGACAAAAGTGCATACTTTCAACCTTGGTTTGACCATCCATGATTAAGTGCCAAAATAGCTCCAAATCTCATAAAAATAGGTGTCGATGCCTATATTTGAAATGGGTATCTAAATGGGTATCAAATTTCAATTTCAAAATGGGCATAAAAGGGGTCAAAATAAGAAGTAAGTCAAAAGTAAAACTCCATCGTACACATTTGTTAGGGTTTGGCTTAAAGGAGCTGAAAATAACTCTGAACATAGTGAAAGTTGGCATGCACACTTATCATCCAAATGCGCATCAAAAGATATGATCAAATTTTAATTCTGAGAAATTTGTAAAAAGTGAAACTTCGTCGTGCAGTTTCGCAAAGGTTGGGATTAAAGGGGGTGAAAATAGCTTGGAACATCATGAAATTTGGATTGCACGCTTATGTTTCAAATGGGCATCCAAATCTATGATCAAATTTCAATTGCGAGAAAATTGTCAAAAGTGAAACTTCGTCGTGCATTTTCGCTAGAGTTCGGCTTAAATCAGGTCGAAATAACTCGAAACATTGCAAAATTTGGTGTGCACACTTGTATATCAAATAGGCCTCCAAATCTATGATCAAATTTCAATTCTGGAAATTTGGTCAAAAGTGAAACTCCGTCATGCGGTTTTGCTAAGGTTTGTCTTAAAGGAGGGGAAAAGAGCTCTGAACATCACTAAATTTGGCATGCACCCTTATCTACCAAATGGGCATCTAAATCCATGATCATATTTAAATTCTAAGAAATTGGTCAAAAGAGAAACTTTATCATGCACTTTTGCTAAGGTTGCACTTAAAGGGAGTGAAACAGCTCGGAACATCACGAAAGCTAGCGTGTACGCTTGTTTATTGAAATGGGTACCTAAATCCACTTTCAAATTTCACTTCTGAAAAAGTCAACAAAAGTGCATCTTTTCAATTTTTGTTTGACCATCCTTGAATGAGGGCCAAAATAGCTCCAAATCTCATAAAAATAGGTGTCCATGTCTATCTTTGAAATGGGTATATAAATCTACTTTAAAATTTGAGTTTTCAGAAAATGAAAAAACTGCAACGTTTTAGGCCTTGGTTTGACGAAGTTTGACTGAGGTCCAAAATGGGTCTCAATGCCAAAAAAATCTACATGTAGGGATTATCTCTCAAATGGGTACCTAAATACAGTTTCAAATTTCAATTTCGAGGAAGTCAAGAAAAGTGCATTTCTTAGAACTTGGTTTGACCAACCTTAACTAAGTGCCGAAATAACTCGAAATTCGCAAAAATAGTACCTAAATTCTCTTTCAAATTTCAATTACAAGAAAGTCCAAAAAATAGCATCTATTAGATATTTGCTTGACCAAACTTGAATAACGACCAAAATAACTTCGAACATCGTGTAAGTTGGTGTGCACTGTTATCTACCAAATGCTAAGATAAATCTACGATCAAATTTTCATTTTGAGAAATTAGTCAAAAGTGAAACTCTATTGTATGGCTTTGCTAAGGTTGGGATTAAAGGGGTGAAATATTTTGGAACGGCTCAAAATTTCGCGTGCACGCTTGTGTATCAAATGGGCATTCAAATCTATGATCAAATTTCAATTATAAGAAATTGCTCAAAAGTGAAACTTTATCATGCGTTTTCAATAGGGTTGGGCTTAAAGGAGGTCAAAATAGCTTGGAACATTGCGAAAGTTGGAGTGCATGCATGTTTGTCTAATGGGCATCCAAATCTATGATCAAGTTTCAATTCTTAGAAGTTGGTCAAAAGTGAAACTCCATCGGGCGGTTTTGTTAGGGTTTGGCTTAAAGGAGTCGAAAATAACTTTGAACATCATGAAAGTTGGTGTGCACTCTTACCTTCCAAATGCACTTCTAAATCTATGATCAAATTTTAATTCCGAGAAATTGGTCAAGAGTGAAACTCTGTCATGCAATTTTGCTAAGATTGGGGTTACAGTGGGTGAAAATAGCTCAAAACATCGCAAAAGTTGGAGTGCACAGTTATCTATCAAACGGGCATCCAAATCTATGATCAAATTTCAATTCTGAGAAATTGGTCAGAAGTGAAACTCTGTCGTGCAATTTTGCTAGAGTTGGGCCCGAAGGGGTCCAAATAGCTTAGACCATTGTAAAAATTGTCCTGCACATTTTTATATCAAACGGGCATCTAAATATATGATCAAATTTCAACTCTAAGAATTTTGTCAAAAGTGAAACTCCGTTATTCGATTTCGCTAAGGTTTGGCTTAAAGGAGGGGAAAATAGCTCTGAACATCATGAAATTTTTCATGCACTCTTATTTAACTAGAAATGTCAAAAAAATATGTGTCCACGCTTATCCACCAAATTGGAATATTGGTGCTTTCACTAAGGTTGCACTTAAAGGGAGTGAAAATAGCTCGGAACCTTATGAAATTTGGCGTGTATGCTTGTTTATTGAAATGGGTACCTAAATTCACTTTCAAATTTCAATTCTGAAAAAGTTGACAAAAGTGCTTATTTTCAACCTTGGTTTGACCATCCTTGATTAAGGGCCAAAATAGCTCCAAATCCCATAAAAATAGGTGTCAATCCCTATATTTTAAATGGGTATCTAAATCTACTTTAAAATTTCAATTTTGAGAAATTGGAAATAATGCAACATTTTAGGCCTTGGTTTGACGAAGTTTGATCGATGTCCAAAATGTCTTGCAATCCCCAAAAAATATACATGTATTCTTTATCTACCAAATGGATACCTAAATACAGTTTCAAATTTCAATTTCAAGAAATTCAAGAAAAAAGCATTTCTTAGAACTTATTTTAACCAACCTTAACTAAGGGCTGAAATAACCTGAAATCTCACAAAAATATGTGTGCACGCTTATCTCTTAAATGGGTATCTAAATATACTTTTAAATTTGATTTCTAAGCAATTGGAAAAAAGTGCAAGCTTTTAGGCCTTGGTTTGACCCACTTTGACTAAGGTCCAAAATAGCTTGAAATCCCCTCGGAGTTTGTATCCATGGTTATCTCCCAAATGGGTATCTAAATTCTCTTTCAAATTTCAATTATGAGAAAGTCAGGAAAATATGATCTCTTAGACCTTTGCTTGTATAGCCTTGAATAGCGACCAAAATAGCTTCGAACATTGTGAAATTTGGCATGCACTCTTATCTACCAAATGCGCAGATAAATTTATGATCAAATTTTAATACTGATAAATTGGTCAAAAGTGAAACTCCCTTGTGTTGTTTTGCTAAGGTTGGGCTTAAAGCAGGTGAAAATATTTCGAAACTTCATGAAATTTCATGTGCAAGCTTGTCTAACAAATGGACATCCAAATCTATGAGCAAATTTGAATTCTGAGAAACTGCTCAGAAGTGAAACTCTATCGTGCGGTTTCACTAGGGTCGAGCTTAAAAGGGGTCAAAATAATAGCTCGAAACGTTGCAAAATTTGGCGTGCATGATTGTTTATCCAATGGGCATCCAAATCTATGATCAAGTTTCCATTCTAAGAAGTACATCAAAAGTGAATCTCCATCATACAGTTTTGTTAGGGTTTGTCTTAAAGGAACTTAAAATAACTCTAAACATCGTGAAAGTTGGCGTGCACACTTATCATCCAAATGCGCATCAAAAGATATGATCAAATTTTAATTACAAAAAATTTGTAAAAAGTGAAACTCCGTCGTGCGGTTTCACAAAGGTTGGGATTAAAGGGGGTGAAAATAGCTCGGAACGTTGCGAAATTTGGAGTGCACACTTGTCTATCAAATGGGCATCCAAATCTATGATCAAATTTCAATTGTGAGAAAATTGTCAAAAGTGAAACTTCGTCGTGCATTTTCGCTAGAGTTCAGCTTCAAGCGGGTCCAAATAGATCGAAACATTACAAAATTTGGCGTGCATGCTTGTATATCAAACATGCATCCAAATCTATGATCAAATTTCAATTTTGGGAATTTGGTCAAAAGTGAAACTTCGTCATGCGGTTTTGCTAAGGTTTGGCTTAAAGGAGGGAAAAAGAGCTCTGAACATCACTAAATTTGGCATGCACTCTTATCTACCAAATGCACATCTAAATATATGATCATATTTCAATTCTAAGAAATTGGTCACACAAGAAACTTTATCATGCACTTTCACTAAGGTTGCACTTAAAGGGAGTGAAATAGCTTGGATCGTCGCGAAAGTTACCATGTACGCTTGTTTATTGAAATGGCTACTTAAATCCACTTTCAAATTTCACTTCTGAAAAAGTCAACAAAAGTGCATATTTTAAACTTTTGTTTGACCATCCTTGAATGAGGAGCCAAAATAGCTCGAAATCTCATAAAAATAGGTGTCCATGCCTATCTTTGAATGGGGTATCTAAATCTACTTTACAATTTGATTTTTCAGAAAATGGCAAAAATGCAACCTTTTAGGCCTTGGTTTGACGAAGTTTGACAGAGGTCCAAAATGGCTCGCTATTCCAAAAAAATCTACATGTAGGGATTGTCTCTCAAATGGGTACCTAAATACAGTTTCAAATTTCAATTTTGGGAAAGTCAAGAAAAGTGCATTTCTTAGAACTTGGTTAGACCAACCTTGACTAAGTGTCGAAATAACTCGAAATTCACAACCTTGGTTTGAACAAGTTTCACCAAAGTCTAAAATAGCTCGAAATCCCTTGAAAGTGTGTATGCATGGTTATCTCTCAAATGGGTACCTAAATTCTCTTTCAAATTTCAATTACAAGAAAGTCGGAAAAATAGCATCTCTTAGACCTTTGCTTGACCAACCTTTAATAATGACCAAAATAACTTCGAACATCGTGACAGTTGGTGTGCACTGGTGTCTACCAAATGCTAAGTTAAATCTATGATCAAATTTTAATTCTGAGAAATTAGTCAAAACTGAAACTCTATTGTATGGTTTTGCTGAGGTTGGGATTTAAGGGGGTGAAATATTTTGGAACGTCTCAAAATTTCACATGCATGCTTGTCTATCAAATGGGCATTCAAATCTATGATCAAATTTCAATTATAAGAAACTGCTCAAAAGTGAAACTTCGTCATGCATTTTTGCTAGGGTTGGGATTAAAGGTGGTTAAATTAGCTTCGAACATTGCGAAATTTGGCGTGCATGCTTGTTTATCTAATGGGAATCCAAATCTATGATCAAGTTTCAATTCTTAGAAGTTGGTCAAAAGTGAAACTCCATCATGCAGTTTTGTTAGGGGTTGGCTTAAAGGAGTCGAAAATAACTCTGAACATCATGAAAGTTGGCGTGCACTCTTATATTCCAAATGCACATCTAAATCTATGATCAAATTTTAATTTTGAGAAATTTGTCAAGAGTGAAACTTCGTCATGCGGTTTCGTTAAGATTGGGGTTACAGTGGGTGAAAATAGCTCAAAACGTCGCAAAAGTTGGAGTGCACAGTTATCTATCAAACGGGCATCCAAATCTATGATCAAATTTCAATTCTGAGAAATTAGTCAGAAGTGAAACTCTGTCGTTCATTTTCGCTAGAGTTGGGCTTGAAGGGGTCCAAATAGCTTGGACTATTGCAAAATTTTCCATGCACATTTTTATATCAAATGGGCATCCAAATCTATGATCAAATTTCAACTTCAAGAATTTGGTCAAAAGTGAAACTCCATCATTTGATTTCGCTGAGGTTTGGCTTAAAGGAGGGGAAAATGGCTTTGAGAAATTAGAAACAAATGCAACATTTTAGTTCTTGGTTTCACCAAGTTTGCTTAAGGTCCAAAATATCTCGAAACCCCCGAAAAGTTTGTATGCATAGTTATCTTTCAAATGGGTACCTAAATTCTCTTTCAAATTTCAATTACAAGAAAGCCGAAAAAATAACATCTCTTAGACATTTACTTGACCAACTTTGAATAACGACCAAAATAGCTTCGAACATCATGAAAGTTAGCATGCACTCTTATTTACCAAATGTGTCAATAAGTCTACGATTAAATTTTAATTTTGAGAAATTAGTCAAACGTGAAACTCTGTTGTCCGGTTTTGCTAAGGTTGGGCTTAAATGGGCTGAGAATATTTTCGAATGTCTCAAAAGTTTGCATGCACTCTTTTTCATCAAATGGGCATCCAAATTTATGATCAAATTTAAATTCTAAGAAACCGCTCGAAAGGGAAACTCCGTTGTGCGGTTTCGACAGGGTTGGGATTAATGGGGGTCAAAATAGCTTGAAACATCGTGAAAGTTGGCGTGCATGCTTGTCTATCAAATATACATCCAAACCTATGATCAAGTTTCAATTCTGAGAATTTGGTCAAAGTTGACACTGCATCGTGCAGTTTTGTTAGGGTTTGGCTTAAATATGCCAAAAATAGCTCTCAACATTGTGAAAGTTGGCATGCACTCTTATCTTCCAAATGCGCATTTAAATCTATGATTAAATTTTAATTCCAAGAAATTGGTTAAAAGTGAAACTCCGTTGTGCATGCTTTTTTTTGTGCCTCTTAAATGGGTATCTAAATCTACTTTTAAATTTGATTTCTAAGAAATTGGTATTTTAGGCCTTGGTTTGACCAAGTTTGACCAAGGTCCAAGATAGCTCAAAATCCCCTGAAAGTGTGTATGCATGGTTATCTCTCAAGTACAAGAAAGTTGGAAAAATAGCGTCTCTTAGACCTTTTCTTGACCAACCTTGAATAACGACCAAAATAACTTTGAACATTGTGAAAGTTGGTGTGCGCTATTATCTACCAAATGCTAAGATAAATCTACGATCAAATTTTAATTCTGAGAGATTAGTCAAAAGTTAAACTCTGTTGTATGGTTTTGCTGAGGTTGGGATTAAAGGGGGTGAAATATTTTGGAACATCTTGAAATTTCATGTGCACACTTGTTTATCAAATGGGCATTCAAATCTATGATCAAATTTCAATTATAAGAAACTACTCAAAAGTGAAACTTGGTCATGTGTTTTCGCTAGGGTTGGGTTTAAAGGTGGTCAAATAGCTTGGAATGTTGCGAAAGTTGGGTGCATGATTGTTTATCTCATGGGCATCCAAATCTATGATCAAGTTTCAATTATTAGAAGTTGGTCAAAAGGAAAACTCCATTGTGTGGTTTTGTTAGGGTTTGGCTTAAAAGAGTCAAAAATAACTCTAAACATCATGAAAGTTGGCGTGCACTCTTATCTTCCAAATGCACATCTAAATCTATGATCAAATTTTAATTCCAAGAAATTGGTCAAGAGTGAAACTCCGTTATGTGGTTTCTCGAAGATTGAACAAGGTCCAAGATAGCTCGAAATCCCCTGAAAGTTTGTATGCATGGTTATCTCTCAATTACAAGAAAGTTGGAAAAACAACATCTCTTTAGACCTTTCCTTGACCAACCTTCAATAACAACCAAAAATATGTGTGCATGCTTATCTCTTAAATGGGTGTCTCAATATACTTTTACATTTGATTTCTAAGAAATTGGAAAAAAGTGCAAGCCCTTAGGCCTTGGTTTGACCAAGTTTGACTAAGGTCCAAAATAGGTCAAAATCCCCTCAGAGTTTGTATGCATGGTTATCTCTCAAATGGGTATCTAAATTCTCTTTCAAATTTCAATTATGAGAAAGTCAGAAAAATATGATCTCTTACACCTTTGCTTGACCAGCCTTGAATAATGACCAAAATAGCTCCGAACATCGTGAAAGTTGGCATGCACTCTTATCTACCAAATGCGTAGATAAATCTACGATCAAATTTTAATTCTGAGAAATTGGTCAAAAGGGAAACTCCCTTGTGTTGTTTTGCTAAGGTTGGGCTTAAAGCGGGTGAAAATATTTCACAACATCGTGAAAGTTCATGTGCAAGCTTGTCTATCAAATGGACATCCAAATCTATGAGCAAATTTCAATTCTGAGAAACTGCTCAAAAGTGAAACTCTGTCATGTGGTTTAACTACGGTTGGGCTTAAAAGGGGTCAAAATAATAGCTCAGAACGTTGCAAAATTTGGCATGCATGATTGTTTATCCAATGGGAATCCAAATCTATGATCAAGTTTCCATTCTAAGAAGTACATCAAAATTGAAACTCGATCGTACAGTTTTGTTAGGGTTTGGCTTAAAGGAGCTGAAAATAACTCTAAACATCGTGAAAGTTGGCTTGCACACTTATCATCCAAATGAGCATCAAAAGATATGATCAAATTTTTATTCCGAGAAATTTCTAAAAAGTGAAACTCCGTCGTGCGGTTTCGCAAAGGTTGGGGTTAAAGGGGGTGAAAATAGCTCAGAATGTTGCAAAATTTGGAGTGCACGCTTATCTATAAAACGAAACTTGGAGTGCACGTAATTGAATGTTGCTAAATTTCAATTGCGAGAAAATTGTCAATAGCTCGGACCACTGTAAAAGTTGGCGTGCACGTTTTTATATCAAACGAGCATCCAAATCTATGATCAAATTTCAACTCTGAGAATTTGGTCAAAAGTGAAACTCCATCATTCGATTTCATTAAGGTTTGGCTTAAAGGAGGGGAAAATGGCTCTGAGAAATTGGAAACAAACGCAACCTTTTAGGCCTTGGTTTCACCAAGTTTGGATAAGGTCCAAAATAACTCAAAATCCCATGAAAGTTTGTATGAATGGTTATCTCTCAAATGGGTACCTAAATTCTCTTTCAAATTTCAATTACAAGAAAGCCAAAAAAATAACATCTCTTAGACCTTTACTTGATCAATCTTGAATAACGACCAAAATAGCTCCGAACATCATGAAAGTTAGCATGCACTCTTATCTACCAAATGCACTGATAAATCTATGATTAAAGTTTCATTTTGAGAAATTAGTCAAACATGAAACTTCGTTGTGTGGTTTTGCTAAGGTTGGGATTAAAGGGGGTGAAAATATTTTGGAATGTCTCAAAAGTTTGCATGCATGCTTGTTCATCAAATGGGCATCCAAATTTATGATCAAATTTAAATTCTAAGAAACTGCTCAAAAGTGAAACTCCGTCGTGTGGTTTCGACAGGGTTGGGCTTAAAGGGGGTCAAAATAGCTCAAAACGTCACGAAAGTTGGCGTGCATGCTTGTCTATCCAATATGCATCCAAACCTATGATCAAGTTTCAATTCTGATAATTTTGTCAAAGCTGAGACTCTAATGTGACGTTTTGTTAGGGTTTGGCTAAAAGATAGCGAAAATAGCTCTCAACATCATGAAATTTGGCATGTACTCTTATCTTCCAAATGTGCATTTAAATCTATGATTAAATTTTAATTCCAATAAATTGGTTAAAAGTGAAACTCCGTTGTGCAGTTTCACCAAGGTTTGGGTTAAAGGGGGTGAAAATAGCTTGGAGTGTCACGAAAGTTGGAGTGCACGCTTCTCTATCAAATGGGCATCCAAATCTATGATCAAATTTCAATTTCGAGAAATTGCTCAGAAGTGAAACTCTGTTGTGCATTTTCAGTAGAGTTGGGTTCAAAGGGGTCCAAATAGCTCGGAACATTGAAAAAGTTGGCGTGCACACTTTTATATCAAATGGGCATTTGCTCAAAAGCAAAACTCCATAATTCGATTTCTCTAAGCTTTGGCTTAAAGGATGGGAAAATAGCTCTGAACATCAAGAAATTTGTCATGCACTCTTATCTAACTAGAAATCTCACAAAAATATGTGTGCACACTTATCCACCAAATGGGCATATCGACGCTTTAGCTAAGGTTGCACTTAAAGGGAGTGAAAATAGCTCAAAACGTTACGAAAATTAGCGTGTACGCTTTTTTAATGAAATGGGTACCTAAATCCACTTTCAAATTTCAATTCTAAAAAAGTCAACAAAAGTGCATATTTTGAACCTTGGTTTGACCATCCTTGAGTAAGGTCCAAAATAGCTCGAAACTTCATAAAAATAGGTGTCAATGCCTATATTTCAAATGGGTATCTAAATCTACTTTAAAATTTGAATTTTGAGAAAATTGAAATAATGCAATGTTTTAGGCCTTGGTTTGACGAAGTTTGAACAATGTTCAAAATGGCTCATAATCCCCCAAAATATACATGTATGCTTTATCTACCAAATGGATATCTAAATATAGCTTCAAATTTCAATTTCGAGAAAGTAAAGAAAAGTGCATTTCTTAGAATTTCCCACAAAAATATGTGTGCATGTTTATCTCTTAAATGGGTATCTAAATATACTTTTACATTTGATTTCTAAGAAATTGGAAAAAAGTGCAAGCTTTTAGGCCTTGGTTCAACCAAGTTTGACTAAGGTCCAAAATAGCTCGAAATCCCCTCAGAGTTTGTATGCATGGTTATCTCTCAAATGGGTATCTAAATTCTCTTACAAATTTTAATTATGAGAAAGTCGGAAAAATATGATCTCTTAGACCTTTGCTTGACCAACCTTGAATAATGACCAAAATAGCTCTGAACATCATGAAAGTTGGCATGCACTCTTATCTACCAAATGCACAGATAAATCTACGATCAAATTTTAATTCTGAGAAATTGGTCAAAAGTGAAACTCCCTTGTGTTGTTTTGCTAAGGTTGGGTTTAAAGCAGGTGAAAATATTTTGCAACATTGTGAAAGTTCATGTTCAAGATTATCTATCAAATGGACATCCAAATCTATGAGCAAATTTCAATTCTGAGAAACTGCTCAAAACTGAAACTCTGTCGTGCGGTTTCACTATGGTTGGGCTTAAAAGGGGTCAAAATAATAGCTCAGAACGTTGCAAAATTTGGCGTGAATGATTTTTTATCCAATGGGAATCCAAATCTATGATCATGTTTCCATTCTAAGAAGTACGTCAAAAGTGAAACTCCATCTTATAGTTTTGTTAGGGTTTTGCTTAAAGGAGCTGAAAATAACTCTGAACATCGTGAAAGTTGGCGTGCACACTTATCATCCAAATGCGGATCAAAAGATATGATCAAATTTTAATTCCGAGAAATTTGTAAAAAGTGAATCTCCATCGTACGGTTTCGCAAAGGTTGGGGTTAAAGGGGGTGAAAATAGCTCGGAACGTCGTGGAAGTTGGAGTGCACGCTTCTTTATCAAATTTGCATCCAAATCTATGATCAAATTTCAATTGTGAGAAAATTGTCAAAAGTGAAACTTCATTGTGCATTTTTGCTAAAGTTTTGGTTAAAGCGGGTCCAAATAGCTCGAAACATTGCAAAATTTGGCATGCATGCTTGTATATCAAATGGGCATCCAAATCTATGATGAAATTTCAATTCTGAAAATTTGTTCAAAAGTGAAACTCTGTTATGCGGTTTCGCTAAGATTTGGCTTAAAGGAGGGAAAAACAGCTGTGAACATCACTAAATTTGGCTTGCACTCTTATCTACCAAATCTACCAAATAGGCATCTAAATCTATGATCAGATTTCAATTCTAAAAAATTGGTCAAAAGAGAAACTTTATCGTGCTAAGGTTGCAATTAAATGGAGTGAAATAGGTCCGAACTTCGTGAAAGTTAGCGTGTACACTTGTTTATTGAAATGGGTACCTAAATCCACTTTCAAATTTCACTTCTGAAATAGTCCACAAAAGTGCATCTTTTCAACTTTTGTTTGATCATCCTTGAATGAGGGCCAAAATAGCTCCAAATCTCATAAAAATAGGTGCCCGTGCCTATCTTGGAAATGGGTATCTAAATCTACTATAAAATTTGAATTTTTAGAAAATGGAAAAAATGCAACGTTTTAGGCCTTGGTTTGACGAATTTCAACTGAGGTCCAAAATGGCTCGCAATCCCAAAAAAATCTACATGTAGGGATTATCTCTCAAATGGGTACCTAACTACAATTTCAAATTTCAATTTCGAGAATGTTAAGAAAATTGCATTTCTTAGAACTTGGTTTGACCAACCTTAACTAAGTGCCGAAATAACTCGAAATTCAGAAAAATATGTGTGCCTATTAAATGGGTATCTAAATCTACTTTTAAATTTGATTTCTAAGAAATTGGAATTTTAGGCCTTGGTTTGACCAAGTTTGACCAAAGTCCAAAATAGCTCGAATTCCCCTGAAAGTGTGTATGCATGGTTATCTCTCAAATGGGTACCTAAGTTCTCTTTCAAATTTCAATTACAAGAAAGTCGAAAAAATAGCATCTCTTAGACCTTTGCTTGACCAACCTTGAATAATGACCAAAATAACTTCGAACATCATGAAAGTTGGTGTGCAATGTTATCTACCAAATGCTAAGATAAATCTACGATCAAATTTTAATTCTGAGAAATTAGTCAAAAGTGAAACTCTGTTGTATGGTTTTGCTAAGGTTGGGATTAAAGGGGGTGATATATTTTGGAACGTCTTGAAATTTGGCGTGCACGCTTGTCTATCAAATGGGCATTCAAATCTACGATCAAATTTCAATTATACGAAACTGCTCAAGAGTGAAACTTTGTCATGCGTTTTCGCTAGGGTTGGGCTTAAAGGTGGTCAAAATAGATTGGAACATTACAAAAGTTGGCTTGCATGCTTGTTTATCTACTAGGCATCCAAATCTATGATCAAGTTTCAATTCTTAGAAGTTGGTCAAAAGGGAAACTCCATCGTGCGGTTTTGTTAGGGTTTGGCTTAAAGGAGTCGAAAATAACTCTGAACATCATGAAAGTTGCTATGCACTCTTATCTTCCAAATGCGCATCTAAATCTATGATCAAAATTTAATTCCGAGAAATTGGTCAAGAGTGAAACTCTGTCATGCGGTTTCGCTAATATTTGGGTTAAATGGGGAGAAAATAGCTCAAAACATCGCGAAAGTAGCAGTGCACGGTTATCTATCAAACGGGCATCCAAATCTATGATCAAATTTCTATTCTATGAAATTGGTCAGAAGTGAAACTCCGGCGTGCATTTTCACTAGAGTTGGGCTCAAAGGGGTCCAAATAGCTCGGACCATTGCAAAAGTTGGCGTGCACATTTTTATATCAAACGGGCATCCAAATCTATGATCAAATTTCAACTCCGAGAATTTGGTCAAAGTGAAACTCCATCATTCGATTTCGCTAAGGTTTGGCTTAAAGGAGGGGAAAATGGCTCTGAGAAATTGGAAACAAATGCAACCTTTTAGGCCTTGGTTTCACCAAGTTTTCCTAAGGTCCAAAATAGCTCGAAATCCCTTGAAAGTTTGTATGCATGCTTATCTCTCAAATGGGTACGTAAATTCTCTTTCAAATTTCAATTACAAGAAAGCCAAAAAAATAACATCTCTTAGACCTTTACTTGACCAACCTTGAATAACGACCAAAATAGCTCCGAACATCATGAAAGTTAGCATGCACTCTTATCTACCAAATTCACCGATAAATCTATGATTAAATTTTAATTTTGAGAAATTAGTCAAACGTGAAACTCCGTTGTGCGGTTTTGCTAAGGTTTAGATTAAAGGGGGTGCAAATATTTTGGATTGTCTCAAAAGTTTGCATGCACACTTGTTCATCAAATGGGAATCCAAATTTATGATCAAATTTAAATTCTAAGAAACTGCTCAAAAGTGAAACTCCATCGTGCGGTTTCGACCGGGTTGGGCTTAAAGGGGGTCAAAATAGCTTGGAAAGTCGCAAAAGTTGGTGTGTGTGCTTGTCTATCCAATATCCATCCAAACCTATGATCAAGTTTCAATCCTAAGAATTTGGTGAAAGCCTCTCCATCGTGCAGTTTTGTTAGGGTTTGGCTTAAAGATGCTGAAAATAGCTCTCAACATCGTGAAAGTTGGCATGCACTCTTATCTTCCAAATGCGCATTTCAATCTATGATTAAATTTTAATTACAAGAAATTGGTTAAAAGTGAAACTCCGTTGTGCGGTTTCGCCAAGGTTGGGGTTAAAGGGGGTTAAAATAGCTTGGGGTGTTGTGAAAGTTGGAGTGCATGCTTCTCTATCAAATGGGATCCAAATCTATGATCAAATTTCAATTATGAGAAATTGGTCAAAATTGAAACTCCATCGTCCATGTTTTTATATCAAACGGGCATCTATGATCAAATTTCAACTCCAAGAATTTGGTCAAAAGTGAAACTCCATCATTCGATTTCACTAAGGTTTGGCTTAAAGGAGCTGAAAATAACTCTGAACATCGTGAAAGTTTCCGTGCACACCTATCATCTAAATGCACATCAAAAGATCTGATCAAATTTTAATTTCGAGAAATTTCTAAAAAGTGAAACTCTGTCGTACGGTTTCCCAAAGGTTGCGGTTAAAGGGGGTGAAAATAGCTCGAAAAATCGTGAAAGTTGGAGTGCACTCTTGCCTATCAAATGGGCATCCAAATCTATGATCAAATTTCAATTGCGATAAAATTAACCGAAGTGAAACTTCGTCGTGCATTTTCGCTAGAGCTCGGCTTATAGCGAGTCCAAATAGCTCGAAACATTGCAAATTTTGGCATGCACACTTGTATATCAAATGGGCATCCAAATCTATCATCAAATTTCAATTCTACGAATTTGGTCAAAAGTCAAACTCCATCATGCAGTTTCACTAAGATTTGGCTTTAAGGAGGGAAAAAGAGCTCTGAACATCGATAAATTTGGCATGCACTCTTATCTACGAAATGGGCATCTAAATCTATGATCATATTTCAATTCTATGAAATTGGTCAAAGGAGAAACTTTATTGTCTTAAGATTGCACAGAAAGGGAGTGAAATAGGTCAGAACTTCATGAAAGTTACTGTGTACGCTTGTTTATTGAAATGGGTATCTAAATCCACTTTTAAATTTCACTTCTGAAAAAGTCCACAAAAGTGCATCTTTTCAACTTTTGTTTGACCATCCTTGAATGCGGGCCAAAATAGCTCCAAATCTCATAAAAATAGGTGTCCATGCCTATCTTCGAAATGGGTATCTAAAATCTACTTTAAAATTTGAATTTTCAGACAATGGAAAAAATGCAATGTTTTAGGCCTTGGTTTGACGAAGTTTGACCGATGTCCAAAATGGATCACAATCCCAAAAAAATCTACATGTAGGGATTATCTCTCAAATGAGTACCTAAATAAAGTTTCGAATTTCAATTTCAAGAAAGTCAAGAAAAGGTCATTTCTTAGAACTTGGTTTGACCAACCTTAAGTTGTTGTGCATGCTTGTTTATCTAATAAGTTGGTGTGCATGCTTGTTTATCTAATGGGCATCCAAATCTATGATCAAGTTTCAATTCTTAGAAGTTGGTCAAAAGCGAAACTCCATCGTGCAGTTTTATTAGGGTTTGGATTCAAGGAGTCGAAAATAACTTTGAACATCATGAAAGTTGGCATGCACTCTTATCTTCCAAATGCACATCTAAATCTATGAACAAATTTTAATTCTGAGAAATTGGTCAAGAGTGAAACTCCGTCATGCAGTTTCGCTAAGATTGGGGTTAAAGGGGGTGAAAATAGCTCAAAACGTCGTGAAAGTTGGAGTGTAGGGTTATCTATCAAACAGGCATCCAAATCTATGATCAAATTTCAATTCTGAGAAATTGGTCAGAAGTGAAACTCTGGCATGCATTTTTGCTACAGTTGGTCTCAAAGGGGTCCAAATAGCTCGGAACATTGCAAAAGTTGGCGTGCATGTTTTTATATCAAACATGCATCAAAATCTATGATCAAATTTCGACTCTGAGAATTTAATCAAAAGTGAAACTCCATCATTCGATTTCGCTAAGGTTTGGCTTAAAGGAGGGGAAAATAGCTCTGAGAATCACGAAATTTTTCATGCACTCCTATCTAACTAGAAATCTCACAAAAATATGTGTGCATGCTTATCTACCAAATGGGCATATCGGCACTTTCGCTAAGGTTTCACTTAAACAGAGTGAAAATAGCTCGGAACGTTACGAAAGTTGGTGTGTACGCTTGTTTATTGAAATGGGTACTTAAATCCACTTTCAAATTTCAATTCTGAAAAAGTCGACAAAAGTGCATATTTTCTACCTTGGTTTGACCATCCTTCATTAAGGGCTAAAATAGCTCCAAATCTCATAAAAATAGGTGTCAATGCCTATATTTGAAATGGGTATCTAAATCTACTTTAAAATTTGAATTTTGAGAAATTGGAAATAATGCAATGTTTTAGGCCTTGGTTTGACGAAGTTTGACCGATATCCAAAATGGGTCATAACCAAAAAATATACATGTATGCTTTATTTACCAAATGGATACCTAAATACAGTTTCAAATTTCAATTTCGAGAAAGTCAAGAAAAGTGCACTTCTTAGAACTTCCTTTGACCAACCTTAACTAAGGGTTGAAATAACCCAAAATATCACAAAAATATGTGTGCATGCGTATCTCTTAAATGGGTATCTAAATATACTTTTACATTTGATTTCTAAGAAATTGGAAAAAAGTGCAAGCTTTTAGGCCTTGGTTTGACCAAGTTTGATTAAGGTCCAAAATAGCTCGAAATTCCCTCAGAGTTTGTATGCATGGTTATCTCTCAAATCGATATCTAAATTCTCTTTCAAATTTCAATTATGATAAAGTCAAAAAAATGCGATCTCTTAGACCTTTGCTTGACCAGCCTTGAATAACGACCAAAATAGCTTTGAACACCGTGAAAGTTGGCATGCACTCTTATCTACCAAATGCACAGATAAATCTACGATCAAATTTTAATTTTGAGAAATTGCTCAAAAGTGAAAATCCCTTGTGTTGTTTTGTTAGGTTGGGCTTAAAGCAGGTGAAAATATTTCGCAACGTCATGAAAGTTCATGTGCAAGCTTATCTATCAAATGGACATCCAAATCTATGAGAAAATTTCAATTCTGAGAAACTGCTGAAAAGTGAAACTCTGTCGTGCGGTTTCACTACGGTTGGGCTTAAAAGGGGTCCGACGAAGTTTGACCGAGGACCAAAATGGCTCGCAATCCCAAAAAACTATACATGTAGGGATTATCTATCAAATGGGTACCTAAATACAATTTCAAATTTCAATTTCGAGAAAGTCAAGAAAAGTACATTTCTTAGAACTTGGTTTGACCAACCTTAATAAGTGCCGAAATAACTCGAAATTCACAAAAATATGTGTGCCTCTTAAATTGGTATCTAAATCTACTTTTAAATTTGATTTCTAAGAAATTGGACTTTTAGGCCTTGGTTTGACCAAGTTTGACCAAGGTCCAAAATAGCTCAAAATCCCTTGAAAGTGTGTATGCATGGTTACCTCTCAAATGGGTACCTAAATTCTCTTTCAAATTTCAATTACAAGAAAGTCAAAAAAATAACATCTCTTAGACCTTTGCTTGACCAACCTTGAATAACGACCAAAATAACTTCGAACATCATGAAAGTTGGTGTGCATTGTTATCTTCCAAATGCTAAGACAAATCTACGATCAAATTTAAATTCTGAGAAATTAGTCAAAAGTGAAACTCTGTTGTATGGTTTTGCTGAGGTTGGAATTAAAGGAGGTGAAATATTTTGGAACGTCTCGAAATTTTGCGTGCATGCTTGTCTATCAAATGGGCATTCAAATCTATGATCAAATTTCAATTATAAAAAATTACTCAAAAGTGAAACTTTGTCATGCTTTTTCGCTAGGGTTGGGCTTAAAGGTGGTCAAAATAGCTTGGAACATTGTGAAAGTTGGCGTGCATGCTTATTTATATAATGGGCATCCAAATCTATGATCAAATTTCAATTCTTAGAAGTTGGTCAAAAGCGAAACTCCATCGTGCGATTTTGTTAAGGTTTGGCTTAAAGGAGTCGAAAATAACTCTGAACATCATGAAAGTTGGCATGCACTCTTATCTTCCAAATGCACATCTAAATCTATGATCAAATTTTAATTCTAAAAAATTGGTCAAGAGTGAAACTTCGTCATGCGATTTCGCTAAGATTGGGGTTAAAGGGGGTGAAAATAGCTCAAAACATCGTGAAAGTTGGAGTGCACGGTTATCTATCAAATGGGCATCCAAATCTATGATAACATCTCAATTCTGAGAAATTGGTCAGAAGTGAAACTCCGTCATGCATTTTTGCTAGAGTTGGGCTTGAAGGGGTCCAAATAGCTTGGACCATTGCAAAAGTTGGTGTGCATGTTTTTATATCAAACAGGCATCCAAATCTATGATCAATTTCAACTCTGATAATTTGGTCAATAGTGAAACTCCATCATTCGATTTCGCTAAGGTTTGGCTTAAAAGAGGGGGAAATGGCCCTGAGAAATTGGAAACAAATGCAACCTTTTAGGCCTTGGTTTCACCAAGTTTTCCTAAGGTACAAAATAGCTCAAAATCCCCTGAAAGTTTGTATGCATGGTTATCTCTCAAATAGGTACCTAGATTCTCTTTCAAATTTCAATTACAAGAAAGTCGAATAAATAACATCTCTTAGACCTTTACTTGAAAAACCTTGAATAATGACCAAAATAGCTCCTAACATCATGAAATTTAGCATGCACTCTTATCTACCAAATGCACCGATAAATCTACGATTAAATTTTAAATTTGAGAAATTAGTCAAACGTGAAACTTCGTTGTGCGGTTTTGCCAAGGTTGGGCTTAAAGGGGGTGCAAATATTTTGGAATGTCTCAAAATTTTACATGCACGCTTATTCATCAAATGGGCATCCAAACTTATGATCAAATTTAAATTCTAAGAAACTTCTTGAAAGTCAAACTCTGTCATGCGGTTTCGACAGGGTTGGGCTTAAAGGGTGTCAAAATTGCTCGCAACGTCACAAAAGTTGGTGTGTATGCTTGTCTATCCAATATGCATCCAAACCTGTGATCAAGATTTAATTCTGAGAATTTGGTCAAAGCTGAGACTCCATTGTGCAGTTTCATTAGGGTTTGGCTTAAAGATGCCGAAAGTAGCTCTTAATATCGTGAAAGTTGGCATGCACTCTTATTTTTGAAATGCGCATTTAAATCTATGATTAAATTTTAATTCCAAGAAATTTGTTAAAAGTGAAACTTCATTGTGCTGTTTTTCCAAGCTTGGTGTTAAAGGGGGTGAAAATATCTCAGAGTGTGTTGCGAAAGTTGGAGTGCACGCTTCTCTATCAAAAGGGTTATCCAAATCTATGATCAAATTTCAATTCCGAGAAATTGGTCAGAGGTGAAACTCCATCGTGCGTTTTCGCTAGAGTTGGGCTCAAAGGGGTCCAAATAGCTCGAAACATTGCAAAAGCTGGTGTGCACATTTTTATAACAAACGGGCATCCAAATCTATGATCAAATTTCAACTCCAAGAATTTGGTCAAAAGTGAAACTCCATCATTCGATTTCACTAAGGTATGGCTTAAATGAGGGGAAAATAGCTTTGAACATGACAAAAATTTTCATGCACTCTTATGTAACTAGAAATCTCACAAAAATATGTGTGCACGCTTATCTACCAAATGGGCATATCGGCGCTTTCAATATGGTTGCACTTAAAGGGAGGGAAAATAGCTCCGAACATTACGAAAATTGGCATGTACGCATGTTTGTTGAAATGGGTACACAAATCCACTTTCAAATTTCAATTCTGAAAAAGTGGACAAAAGTGCATATTTTCAACCTTGGTTTGACCATCCTTGATTAAGGGCCAAAATAGCTCCAAATCTCATAAAAATAGTTGTCAATATATATATTTGAAATGGGTACCTAAATTCTCTTTCAAATTTCAACTACAAGAAAGCCGAAAAAATAACATCTCTTAGACCTTTACTTGACCAACCTTGAATAATGACCAAAATAGCTCCGAACATCATGAAAGTTAGCATGCACTCTTATCTAGTAAATGCAACGATAAATCTATGATTAAATTTTAATTTTGAGAAATTAGTCAAACGTGAAACTCAGTTGTGCGGTTTTGCAAATATTTTGGAATGTCTCAAAAGTTAGCATGCGGTTGGGCTTAAAGGGGCTGCACATATTTTGGAATGTCTCAAAAGTTAGCATGCAGGATTTTTCATCAAATGGACATCCAAATTTATGATCAAATTTAAATTCTAAGAGACTTCTCAAAAGTGAAACTCCGTCATGCGGTTTTGATAGGGTTGGGCTTAAAGGGGGTCAAAATAGCTCAGAACGTCACGAAAGTTGGTGTGCATGCTTGTCTATCCAATATGCATTCAAACCTATGATCAAGTTTCAATTCTGAGAATTTGGTCAAAGCTGAGACTCCATCGTGCAGTTTTGTTAGGGTTTGGCTTAAAGATGTTGAAAATAGCTCTTAACATCATGAAAGTTGGCATGCACTCTTATCTTCCAAATGTGCATTTAAATCTATGATTAAATTTTAATTCCAAGAAATTGGTTAAAAGTGAAACTCCATTGTTCGGTTTAGCCAAAGTTGGGGTTAAAGGGGGTGAAAATAGCTCGTAGTGTGTTGCGAAAGTTGGAGTGCACGCTTCTCTATCAAATGGGCATCCAAATCTATGATCAAATTTCAATTCCAAGAAATTGGTCAAAAGTGAAACTCCATCGTGCATTGTCGCTAGAGTTGGGCTAAAAGGGGTCCAAATAGCTCGAAACATAGCAAAATTTGGCGTGCGCATTTTTATAGCAAACAGGCATCCAAATCTATGATCAAATTTCAACTCCAAGAATTTGGTTAAAAGTGAAACTCCCTCATTCGATTTCGCTAAGGTTTAGCTTAAAGAAAAGGAAAATAGCTCTGAACATCATGAAATTTTTCATGCACTCTTATCTAACTAGAAATCTCACAAAAATATGTGTGCATGCTTATCTACCAAATGGGAATATTGGCGCTTTCGATATGGTTGCACTTAAAGGGAATGAAAATAGCTTGGAACGTTACGAAAGTTGGCATGTACGCTTGTTTATTGAAATGGGTAAATCCACTTTCAAATTTCAATTATGAAAAAGTTGACAAAAGTGCATATTTTCAACCTTGGTTTAACCATCCTTGATTAAGGGCCAAAATAGCTCCAAATATCATAAAAATAGGTGTCAATGCCGATATTTGAAATGGGTATCTAAATCTATTTTAAAATTTGAATTTTGAGAAATTGGAAGTATTGCAACGTTTTAGGACTTGGTTTGACGAAGTTTGACCAATTTCCAAAATGGCTCGCAATCCCCAAAAAATATACATCTGTGATTTATCTACCAAATGGATACCTAAATACAGTTTCAAATTTCAATTTTGAAAAAGTCAAGAAAAGTGAGTTTCTTAGAACTTCGTTTGACCAACCTTAACGAAGGGATGAAATAACACGAAATCTCACAAAAATATGTGTGCACGCTTATCTCTTAAATGGGTATCTCAATATACATTTACATTTGATTTCTAAGAAATTGGAAAAAAGTGCAAGCTTTTAGGCCTTGGTTTGACCAAGTTTGACTAAGGTCCAAAATAGCTCGAAACCCCCTTAGAGTTTGTATGCATGGTTATCTAAATTCTCTTTCAAATTTCAATTATGAGAAAGTCGAAAAAATATGATCTCTTAGACCTTTTCTTGACCAGCCTTGAATAACGACCAAAATAGCTCTGAACATCGTGAAAGATGGCATGCACTCTTATCTACCAAATGCGTAGATAAATCTATGATCAAATTTTAATTCTGAGAAATTGGTCAAAAGTGAAACTCCCTTGTGTTTTTTTGCTAAGGTTGGGCTTAAAGCAGGTGAAAATATTTTGCAATGTCATGAAAGTTCATGTGCAAGCTTGTCTGTCAAATGGACATCCAAATCTATAAGTAAATTTCAATTATGAGAAACTGCACAAAAGTGAAACTCTGTCGTGCTGTTTAACTACGGTTGGGCTTAAAAGGGGCCAAAATCATAGCTCAGAACGTTGCAAAATTTGGTGTGCATGATTGTTAATCCAATGGGCATCCAAATATATGATCAAGTTTCCATTTAAGAAGTACATCAAAAGTGAAAATCCATCGTACAGTTTTGTTAGGGTTTCGCTTAAAGGAGGTGAAAATAACTCTGAACATCATGAAAGTTGGCACGCACACTTATCATCCAAATGCGCATCAAAAGATATGATCAAATTTTAATTCCAAGAAATTTCTAAAAAGTGAATCTTCGTCGTGCGGTTTCGCAAATTTTGGGGTTAAAGGGGGTGAAAATAACTTGGAATGTCACGAAATTTGGAATGCACGCTTGTTTATCAAATGGGCATCCAAATCTATGATCAAATTTCAATTGTGAGAAAATTGTCAAAAGTGAAACTTCGTCGAGCATTTTCACTAGAGTTTGGCTTAAAGCGGGTCCAAATAGCTTGAAACATTGAAAAATTTGGTGTGCACACTTGTGTATCAAACGGGCATCCAAATCTATGATCAAATTTCAATTCTGAGAAATTCGTCAGAAGGTAAACTCCGTCATGCGGTTTCGCTAAGGTTTGTCTTAAAGGTGGGAAAAAGAGCTCTGAGCATCACTAAATTTGGCATGCACTCTTATCTACCAAATGGGCATCTAAATCTATGATCATATTTCAATTCTAAGAAATTGGTGAAAAGAGAAACTTTATCGTGCTAAGGTTGCACTTAAAGGGAGTGAAATAGCTTGAAACGTCGCGAAAGTTAGCGTGTGTGCTTGTTTATTGAAATGAGTACCGAAATCCACTTTCAAATTTCACTTCTGAAACAGTCCACAAAAGTGCATCTTTTCAACTTGTGTTTGACCATCCTTGAATGCAGGCCAAAATAGCTCCAAATCTCATAAAAATAGGTGTCCGTTCCTATCTTTGAAATGGGTATCTAAATCTAGTTTAAAATTTGAATTTTCAGAAAATGGAAAAAATGCAACATTTTAGGCCTTGGTTTGACGAAGTTTGACCGAGGTCCAAAATGGCTCGCAATCCCAAAAAAAATCTACATGTAGGGATTATCTCTCAAATGGGTACCTAAATACAATTTCAAATTTCAATTTCGAGAAAGTCAAGAAAAGTGCATTTCCTAGAACTTGTTTTGACCAATCTTAACGAAGTGCCGAAATAACTCGAAATTCGAAAAAATATGTGTCCCTCTTAAATGGGTATTTAAATCTACTTTTAAATTTTGATTTCTAAGAAATTTGACTTTTAGGCCTTGGATTGACTAAGTTTGACCCAGGTACAAAATAGCTCGAAATCCCCTCAAAGTGTGTATGCATGGTTATCTCTCAAATGGGTACCTAAGTTCTCTTTCAAATTTAAATTACAAGAAAGTCGAAAAAAATAGCACCTCTTAGACCTTTGTTAACTTTGAACATCGTGAAAGTTGGTGTGCACTGTTATCTACCAAATGCTAAGATAAATCTACGATCAAATTTTCATTCTGATAAATTAGTCAAAAGTGAAACTCTGTTGCATGGTTTTTCTACATTTGGGATTAAAGGGGGTGAAATATTTTGGAACGTCTCAAAATTTGGCATGCATGCTTATCTATCAAATGGGCATTAAAATCTATAATCAAATGTCAATTATAGTAAACTGTTCAAAAGCGAAACTCCGTCATGCGTTTTCGCTAGGGTTGGGCTTAAAGGTGGTCAAAATGTGCATTTAAATCAATGATTAACTTTTTAATTACAAGAAATTGGTTAAAAGTGAAAATCCGTTGTGCGGTTTCACCAAGGTTGGGGTTAAAGGGGTTGAAAATAGATTAGAGTGTTGTGAAAGTTGGAGTGCATGCTTCTCTATCAAATGGGCATCAAAATCTATGATCAAATTTCAATTATGAGAAATTGGTTAGAAATCAATATTTGTCGTGCATTTTCGCTAGAGTTGGGCTCAAAGTGGTCAAAATAGCTCAGAACATTGCAAAAGTTGGCGTGCATGTTTTTATATCAAACTAGCATCCAAATCTATCATCAAATTTCAACTACGAGAATTTGGTCAAAAGTGAAACTCCATGATTCGATTTCGCAAAGGTTTGGCTTAAAGGAGGGGAAAATAGCTCTGAACATCACAAAATTTTTCTTGCACTCTTATCTAACTAGAAATCTCACAAAAATATGTGTGCATGCTTATCTACCAAATGGGCATATCGGTGCTTTCGCTAAGGTTGCACTTAAAGGGAGTGAAAATATCTCGTAACGTTACGAAAGTTGGCGTGTACACTTGTTTATTGAAATGGGTACCTAAATCCACTTTCAAATTTCAATTCTGAAAAAGTTGACAAAAGTCCATATTTTCAACCTTGGTTTGACCATCCTTGATTAAGGGCCAAAATAGCTCCAAATCTCATAAGAATAGGTGTCAATGCCTATATTTGAAATGGGTATCTAAATCTACTTTAAAATTTGAATTTTGAGAAATTTGAAATAATGCAACGTTTTAGGCCTTGGTTTGATGAAGTTTGACTGATGTCCAAAATGGCTCGCAATCCCCCAAAATATACATGTATTCTTTATCTACCAAATGGATAGCTAAATACATTTTCAAATTTCAATTTCGAGAAAGTCAACAAAAGTGCATTTCTTAGAACTTCGTTTGACCAACCTTAACTAAGGGATGAAATAACCCGAAATCTCACAAAAATATGTGTGCACGCTTATCTCTTAAATGAGTATCTAAATATAATTTTACATTTGATTTCTAAGAAATTGGAAAAAAGTGCAAGCTTTTAGGCCTTGGTTTGACCAAGTTTTACTATGGTCCAAAATAGCTAGAAATCCCCTCAGAGTTTGTATGCATGGTTATCTCTCAAATGGGTATCTAAATTCTCTTTCAAATTTCAATTATGAGAAAGTTGGAAAAATATGATCTCTTAGACCTTTGCTTGACCAACCTTGAATAACGACCAAAATAGCTCCAAACGTCGTGAAAGTTGGCATGCACTCTTATCTACCAAATGCATATATAAATCTACGATCAAATTTTAATTATGATAAATTGGTCAAAAGTGAAACTCCCTTGGGTTGCTTTGCTAAGGTTGGGCTTAAAGCGGGTGAAAATATTTCGCAATGTCATGAAAGTCCATGTGGAAGCTTGTCTATCAAATGGACATCCAAATCTATGAGAAAATTTCAATTCTATGAAACTGCTCAAAAGTCAAACTCTGTCATGCAATTTCACTACGATTGGGCTTAAAAGGGGTCAAAATAATAGCTCGAAACATTACAAAATTTGGTGTGCATGATTGTTTATCAAATGGGCATCCAAATCTATGATCAAGTTTCCAATCTAAGAAGTACGTCAAAAGTGAAAATCCATCGTACAATTTTGTTAGGGTTTGGCTTAAAGGAGATAAAAATAACTCTGAACATTGTATAAGTTGGTGTGCACACATATCATACAAATGCGCATCAAGAGATATGATCAAATTTTAATTCCAAGAAATTTGTAAAAAGTGATACTCCGTCGTGTGGTTTCGCAAAGGTTGGGGTTAAAGGGGGTGAAAATTGCTTGGAATGTCACGAAAGATGGAGTGCACACTTGTCTATCGAATGGGCATCCAAATCTATGATCAAATTTCAATTTCAAGAAAATTGTCAAAAGTGAAACTTCGTCGTGCATTTTCTCTAGAGTTCGGCTTAAAGCAGGTCCAAACAGGTCAAAACATTGCAAAATTTGGCGTTCACGCTTGTATATCAAACAGGCATCCAAATCTATGATCAAATTTCAATTCTGGGAATTTGGTCAAAATTGAAACTCCGTCATGCGGTTTCGCTAAGATTTGTCTTAAAGGAGGGAAAAAGAGCTCTGAACATCACTAAATTTGGCATGCACTCTTATCTACCAAATGGGCATCTAAATCTATGATCATATTTCAATTCTAAGAAATTGGTGAAAAGAGAAACTTTATCATGTGCTTTCGCTAAGGTTGAACTTAAATGGAGTGAAATAGCTCGGAACGTCACGAAAGTTAGCGTGTACGCTTGTTTATTGAAATGGGTACCTATATCCACTTTCAAATTTCACTTCTGAAAAAGTCAACAAAAGTGCATATTTTCAACTTTTGTTTGGCCATCCTTGAATGAGAGCCAAAAATAGCTCCAAATCTCATAAATATAGGTGTCCATGCCTATCTTTGAAATGGGTATCTAAATATACTTTAAAATTTGAATTTTCAGAAAATGGAAAAAATGCAACGTTTTAGGCCTTGGTTTGACGAAGGTTGACCGAGGTCCAAAATGGCTCTCAATCCCAAAAAAATCTAGATGTAGGGATTATCTCTCAAATGGGTACCTAAATACAGTTTCAAATTTCAATTTCAAGAAAGTCAAGAAAATTGCATTTCTTAGAACTTGGTTTGACCAATCTTAAGTAAGTGCTGAAATAACTCGAAATTTGCAAAAATATGTGTGCCTCTTAAATGCTAAGATAAATCTACGATCAAATTTTCATTCTGAGAAATTAGTCAAAAGTGAAACTCTATTGTATGTTTTTGCTGAGGTTGGGATTAAAGAGGGTGAAATATTTTGGAACGTCTCAAAATTTGGTGTGCACGCTTGTCTATCAAATGGGCATTCAAATCTATGATCAAATTTCAATTATAAGAAACTGCTCAAAAGTGAAACTTGGTCATGCGTTTTTGCGAGGGTTGGGCTTAAAGGTGGTCAAAATAGCTTGGAACGTTGAGAAAGTTGGGTGCATGCTTGTTTATCTCATGGGCATCCAAATCTATGATCAAGTTTCAATTCTTAGAAGTTGGGCATCCAAATCTATGATCAAGTTTCCATTCTAAGAAGTACGTCAATAGTGAAACTCCATCGTACAGTTTTGTTAGGGTTTGGCTTAAAGGATATGAAAATAACTTTGAACATCATGAAAGTTGGCGTGCACACTTATCATCCAAATGCGCATCAAAAGATGTGACCAAATTTTAATTCCGAGAAATTTGTAAAAAGTGAAACTCCGTCATGCGGTTTCGCAAAGGTTGGGGTTAAAGGGGGTGAAAATAGCTTGGAATGTCACGAAATTTGGATTGCACGCTTGTCTATCAAATGGGCATCGAAATCTATGATCAAATTTCAATTGCGAGAAAATTGTCAAAAGTGAAACTTCGTCGTACATTTTCGCTAGAGTTTGGCTTAAAGCGGGTCCAAATAGCTCGAAACATTGCAAAATTTGGCGTGCACGCTTGTATATCAAATGGGCATCCAAATCTATGATCAAATTTCAATTCTGGGAATTTGGTCAAAAGTGAAACTCCGTCATTCGATTTCGCTAAGGTTTGGCTTAAAGGAGGGAAAAAGAGATCTGGACATCACTAAATTTGGCATGCACACTTATCTACCAAATGGGAATCTAAATCTATGATCATATTTCAATTCTAAGAAATTGGTCAAAAGAGAAACTTTATCGTGCTAAGGTTGCACTTAAAGGGAGTGAAATAGCTCGGAACGTTGGTGTGCACTGTTATCTACCAAATGCTAAGACTAGTATAGATCCATTTTAACTATGTCTCTACCAAGCGCCGAGAGGGATCAAGTTCTCTTGATATGCCAACTCTTTTTAATTTTCAAAAATGTCTAATAAGTATTTCTACTTGGGAGGGAAATGATCAACTTGCTTAAGTAATTTCAAAATAGCTAAATATCAGTAGAAGAATGAGGTGAGTAACATTAATAATTATTTAATCAAATAGTTTTCTAAAAATTGCTTTATTTGTCTCTCTTTAAAACTAATAATGAATGTCAAGACTAGTTAATTACTAAACTAATCCATATAAAATTTTAAAACTTAGATTTCAAGAATAAATTGGAATTTGAAAACCATTTTACCGTCAAATGAATATTTTAAGCATTTATCCAAATGTTTTTGAGAAATGACTTGTTTTTCTTTATAATTAAAAATGGAGATTTACATGTTAGGGTTAACCTTGACCTGGGAATGAGCAAGGATGTAAGTGGTTTAAAGCACCTGGTTTAACTGGCCCATGGTTTCTTGCTAGTTTTAGTTTGCCAAAGTGAGCACGAGACATGATCTTAGCCTTGGCCAACCAATAATAAATCTATTATTGAAGTTTGTTTTTTCCCTACTAGATTTTATTAAATTTTATATGTACATGGTTTTATAATTTCCTTTTACTAAAGTCAATTGAAATTTACTACTCACTTTGTAAAATTGTGAGCATTACCCTAATATGGTTGTATATTTATGAGTATAATTTTTTTATTTTTTATTTTTTTAATTATAAGCCAACATGTTATAGGTTTTTTTTTTTACTTTTTATTATTATTATTTTTATTCTGCTGACATGTGCCAGGTGAGCGTTATAGACGGGACACATCTCACCTACCCATTTGAGTTGTAGAAAGTGCCTCTCGGCGCAATAAATCTACGATCAAATTTTAATTCTGAAAAATTAGTCAAAAGTGAAACTCTGTTGTATGGTTTTGCTGAGGTTGGGATTAAAGGGGGTGAAATATTTTGGAATGTCTCGAAATTTCACATGCACACTTTTCTATCAAATGGGCATTCAAATCTATTATCAAATTTCAATTATAAGAGACTGCTCAAAAGTGAAACTTCATCATGCATTTTCGCTAGGGTTGGGCTTAAAGGTGGTCAAAATAGCTTGGAACGTTGTGAAAGTTAGTGTGCATGCTTGTTTATCTAATGGGCATCCAAATCTATGATCAAGTTTCAATTCTTAGAAGTTGGTCAAAAGAAAAACTCCATCGTGCGGTTTTTTTTAGGGTTTGGCTTAAAGGAGTCGAAAATAACTCTGAACATCATGAAAGTTGGCGTGCACTCTTATCATCCAAATGCACATCTAAATCTATGATCAAATTTTAATTTTGAGAAATTGGTCAAGAGTGAAACTATGTCATCTGGTTTCACTAAGATTGGGGTTAAAGGGAGTGAAAATAGCTCAAAACGTCGTGAAAGTTGGAGTGCACGGTTATCTATCAAACTGGCATCCAAATCTATGATCAAATTTAAATTCTAAGAAATTGGTCAAAAGTGAAACTCTGTCATGCATTTTCGCTAGAGTTGGGCTCGAAGGGGTCCAAATAGCTCAAACCATTGAAAAAGTTGGCATGCACATTTTTATATCAAACGGGCATCCAAATCTATGATCAAATTTCAACTCCAATAATTTGGTCAAAAGTGAAACTCTAGCATCCAATTTCGCTAAGGTTTGGCTTAAAGGAGGGGAAAATGGATTTGAGAAATTGGAAACAAATGCAACCTTGTAGGCCTTGGTTTCACCAAGTTTTCCTAAGGTCCAAAATAGCTCGAAATCCCCTGAAAGTTTGTATATATGGTTATCTCTCAAATGGGTACCTAAATTCTCTTTCAAATTTCAATTACAAGAAAGCCGAAAAAATAACATCTCTTAGACCTTTACTTAACCAACCATGAATAATGACCAAAATAGCTCCGAATATCATGAAAGTTAGCAAGCACTCTTATCTACCAAATGCACCGATAAATCTAGATTAAATTTTAATTTTGAGAAATTAGTCAAACGTGAAACTCTGTTGTGCGGTTTTGCTAAGGCTGGGCTTAAAGGGCGTGAAAATATTTTTGAATATCTCAAAATTTTTCAAGCATGCTTGTTCATCAAATGGGCATCCAAATTTATGATCAAATTTAAATTCTAAGAAACTGTTCAAAAGTGAAACTCCGTCGTGCGGTTTCGACAACGTTGGACTTAAAGGGGTTCAAAATAGCTCTGAACGTCGCGAAAGTTGGCATGCATGCTTGTCTATCCAATATGCATCCAAACCTATCATCAAGTTTCAATTCTGAGAATTTGGTCAAACCTAAGACTCCATCGTGCCATTTTCTTAGGGTTTGGATTAAAGATGCTGAAAATAGGTCTCAACATCGTGAAAGTTGGCATGCACTCTTATCTTCGAAATGTGCGGTTTTGCCAAGGTTGGGGTTGAAGGGGGTGAAAATATCTTGGAGTGTCTCGAAAGTTGGAGTGCACGCTTCTCTATCAAATGGGCATCCAAATCTATGATCAAATTTCAATTCCGAGAAATTTGTGAGAAGTGAAACTCCATTGTCCATTTTCGCTAGAGTTGGGCTCAAAGGGGTCCAATTAGCTTGGAACATTGAAAAAGTTGGTATGCACCTTTTTATATCAAACGGGTATCCAAATCTATGATCAAATTTCAACTCCGAGAATCTGGTCAAAAGTGAAACTCCATCATTCGATTTCGCTAAGGTTTGGCTTAAAGGAGGGGAAAATAGCTATGAACATCACGAAATTTTTCATGCACTCTTATCTAACTAGAAATCTCAGAAAAATATGTCTGCGCGCTTTTTTAACAAATGGGCATATCAGCGCTTTCTCTAAGGTTGCACTTAAAGGGAGTGAAAATAGCTCATAACATTACAAAAGTTGGCGTGTATGCTTGTTTATTGAAATAGGTACCTAAATCTACTTTCAAATTTCAATTCTGAAAAAGTTGACAAAAGTGCATATTTTCCACCTTGGTTTGACCATCCTTGATTAAGGGCCCGAAAAGCTCCAAATATCATAAAAATAGGTGTCAATTTCTATATCTTAAATTGGTATCTAAATCTACTTTAAAATTTGAATTTTGAGAAATTGGAAATAATGCAACGTTTTAGGCCTTGGTTTGTCGAAGTTTGACCGATGTCTAAAATGGCTCGCAATCCCCAAAAAATATACATGTATGCTTTATCTACCAAATGGATACCTAAATACAGTTTCAAATTTCAATTTCGAAAAAGTCAAGAAAAGTGCATTTCTTAGAACTTCGTTTGACCAACCTTAACTAAGGGATGAAATAACTCAAAATCTCACAAAAATATGCGTGCACACTTATGTCTTGAATGGGTATCTAAATATACTTTTACATTTGATTTCTAAGAAATTGGAAAAAAGTGCAAGCTTTTAGGCCTTGGTTTGACCAAGTTTGACTAAGGTCCAAAATAGGTCGAAATCCCCTGTGAGTTTGTATGCATGGTTATCTCTCAAATGGGTATCTAAATTCTCTTTCAAATTTCAATTATGAGCAAGTCGGAAAAATATGATCTCTTAGACCTTTACGTGACCAGCCTTGAATGACGACCAAAATAGCTTCGAACATCGTGAAAGTTGGCATCCACTCTTATCTACCAAATGTGCAGATAAATCTATGATCAAATTTTAATTCTGAGAAATTGGTGAAAAGTGAAACTCCCTTGTGTTGTTTTGCTAAGGTTGGGCTTAAAGCGATTGAAAATATTTCTCAACGTCGTGAAAGTTCATGTGCAAGCTTGTCTATCAAATGGACATCCAAATCTATGAGCAAATTTCAGTTATGAGAAACTGCTCAAAAGTGAAACTCTGTCGTGCGGTTTCACTAGGGTTGGGCTTAAAAGGGGTCAAAATAATAGCTTGAAATGTTGCAAAATTTGGCGTGCATGATTGTTTATCCAATGGGCATCCAAATCTATGATCAAGTTTCCATTCTAAGAAGTACGTCAAGAGTGAAACTCCATCATACAGTTTTGTTACATTTTGGCTTAAAGGAGCTGAAAATAACTCTAAACATCGTGAAAGTTGGCGTGCACACTTATCATCCAAATGTGCATCAAAATATATGATCAAATTTTAATCCCGAGAAATTTTTAAAAAGTGAAACTCCGTCGTGCGGTTTCGCAGAGGTTGTGGGTAAAGGGGGTGAAAATACCTCGAAACATCGTGAAAGTTGGAGTGCACGCTTGTCTATCAAATGGGCATTCAAATCTATGATCAAGTTTCAATTCTTAGAAGTTGGTCAAAAGCAAAACTCCATCGTGCGGTTTTGTTAGGGTTTGGCTTAAAGGAGTCGAAAATAACTCTGAACATCATGAAAGTTGGCGTGCACTCTTTTCATCCAAATGCACATCTAAATCTATGATCAAATTTCAATTCCGAGAAATTGGTCAAGAGTGAAACTCCGTCATGCGGTTTCGCTAAGATTGGGGTTAAAGGTGGTGAAAATAGCTCAAAACGTCGCAAACATTGGAGTGCACGGTTATCTATCAATCGGGCATCCAAATATATGATCAAATTTCAATTCTAAGAACTTGGTCAGAAGTGAAACTCCGTCGTGCATTTGCGCTAGAGCCGGGCTTGAAGGGGTCAAAATAGCTCGGACCATTGCAAAAGTTGGCCTGCACATTTTTATATCAAATGGGCATTTAAATCTATGATCAAATTTGAACTCTGAGAATTTGTTCAAAAGTGAAACTACATCATTCGATTTCACTAAGGTTTGGATTAAAGGAGGGGAAAATAGCTTTGAACATGACGAAAATTTCCATGCACTCTTATCTAACTAGAAATCTCACAAAAATATGTGTGCACACTTATCTACCAAATGGGCATATCGGTGCTTTCGCTAAGGTTGCAGTAAAAGGGAGTGAAAATAGCTCGAAACCTTACGAAATTTGGTGTGTACACTTGTTTATTGAAATGGGTACCTAAATCCACTTTCAAATTTCGATTCTGAAAAAGTCGACAAAAGTGCTTATTTTCAACCTTGGTTTTACCATCCTTTATTAAGGGCCAAAATAGCTCCAAATCTCATAAAAATAGGTGTCAATGCCTATATTTGAAATGGGTATCTAAATCTACTTTAAAATTTGAATTTTGAGAAATTGGAAATAATGCAACGTTTCAGGCCTTGGTTTGACGAAGTTTGACCAATGTCCAAAATGGCCCGAAATCCCCAAAAAATATACATGTATGCTTTATCTACCAAATGGATACCTAAATACAGTTTCAAATTTCAATTTCGAGAAAGTCAAGAAAAGTGCATTTCTTAGAACTTCCTTTGACCAACCTTAAGTAAGGGCTGAAATAACCCGAAATCTCACAAAAATATGTGTGCACACTTATCTCTTAAATGGGTATCTAAATATACTCTTACATTTGATTTCTAAGAAATTAGAAAAAAATGCAAGCTTTTAGGCCTTGGTTTGACCAAGTTTGACTAAGTTCCAAAATAGATCGAAATCCCCTCAGAGTTTGTATGCATGGTTATCTCTCAAATGGGTATCTAAATTCTCTTTCAAATTTCAATTATGAGAAAGTCGGAAAAATATGATCTCTTAGAACTTTTCTTGACCAAACTTGAATAATGACCAAAATAGCTCCAAACATCGTGATAGATGGCATGCACTCTTATCTACCAAATGCACAAAGAAATCTACAATCAAATTTTAATTCTGAGAAATTGGTCAAAAGTGAAATTCCCTTGTGTTGTTTTGCTAAGGTTGGGCTTAAAGCAGGTGAAAATATTTTGGAACGTCGTGAAAGTTCATGTGCAAGCTTTTCTATCAAATGGACATCCAAATCTATGAGCAAATTTCAATTATGAGAAACTGCTCAAAAGTGAAACTCTGTCGTGCGGTTTCACTACAGTTGGGCTTAAAAGAGGTCAAAGTCATAGCTCAGAACGTTGCAAAATTTGGTGTGAATGATTGTTAATCCAATGGGCATCCAAATATATGATCAAGTTTCCATTCTAAGAAGTACGTCAAAAGTGAAACTCCATTGTATAGTTTTGTTAGGGTTTGGCTTAAAGGAGTTGAAAATAACTCTGAACATCATGAAAGTTGGCATGCACACTTATCATCCAAATGTGCATCAAAAGATATGATTAAATTTTAATTTCGAGAAATTTCTAAAAAGTGAAACTCCGTCGTGTGGTTTCGCAAAGGTTGGGGTTAAAGGGGGTGAAAATAGCTCGGCACATCATGAAAGTTGGAGTGCATGCTTGTTTATCAAATGGGCATCCAAATCTATGATCAAATTTCAATTGCGAGAAAATTGTCAAAAGTGAAACTTCGTCGTGCATTTTCGCTAGAGTTTGGCTTAACGCGGGTCCAAATAGCTTGAAACATTGCAAAATTTGGTGTGCACGCTTGTATATCAAACGGGCATCCAAATCTATGATTAAATTTCAATTCTGAGAAATTCGTCAGAAGGTAAACTCCATCATGTGGTTTCGCTAAGATTGGGTTAAAGGAGGGAAAAAGAACTTTGAACATAACTAAATTTGGCATGCACTTTTATCTACCAAATGGGCATCTAAATCTATGATCATATTTCAATTCTAATTAATTGGTCAAAAGAGAAACTTTATCATGTTAAGGTTGCACTTAAAGGGAGTGAAATAGCTCGAAACGTTGCAAAAGTTAGCGTGTACGCTTCTTTATTTAAATGGGTACCTAAATCCACTTTCAAATTTCACTTCTGAAATAGTCCACAAAAGTGCATCTTTTCAACATTTTTTTTTACCATCCTTGAATGAGGGCCAAAAGAGCTCCAAATCTCATAAAAATAGGTGTCCGTGCCTATGTTTGAAATGGGTATCTAAATCTAGTTTAAAATTTGAATTTTCAGGCCTTGGTTTGACGAAGTTTGGCCGAGGTCCAAAATGGCTCGCAATCTCAAAAAAATCTACATGTAGGGATTATTTCTTAAATGGGTACCTAAATACAATTTCAAATTTCAATTTCAAGAAAGTCAAGAAAAGTGCATTTCTTAGAACTTGGTTTGACCAACCTTAACTAAGTGTCGAAATAACTCGAAATTCGAAAAAATATGTGTCCCTCTTAAATGGGTATTGAAATCTACTTTTAAATTTGACTTCCAAGAAATTTTACTTTTAGGCCTTGGATTGATTAAGTTTGACCCAGGTCCAAAATAGCTCGAAATCCCTTGAAAGTATGTATGCATGGTTATCTCTCAATTGGGTACCTAAGTTCTCTTTCAAATTTCAATTACAAGAAAGTCGAAAAAATAGCATATCTTAGACCTTTGTTTGACCAACCTTGAATAACGACCAAAATAAATTCGAACATCGTGAAAGTTTGTGTGCATTGTTATCTACCAAATCCTAAGATAAATCTACGCTCAAATTTTCATTTTGAGAAATTAGCCAAAAGTGAAACTCTGTTGTATGGTTTTACTGAGGTTGGGATTAAAGGGGGTGAGTTATTTTGGAACGTCTCGAAATTTGGCGTGCACATTTTTATATCAAACGGGAATCCAAATCTATCATCAAATTTCAACTCTGAGAATTTAGTCAAAAGTGAAACTCCATGATTCGATTTCGCTAAGGTTTGGCTTAAAGGAGGGGAAAATAGCTCGGAACATCACAAAATTTTTCATGCACTCTTTTCTAACAAGAAATCTCACAAAAATATGTGTGCATGCTTATCTACCAAATGGGCATATCGGTGCTTTCACTAAGGTTTCACTTAAAGGGAGTGGAAATAGCTCGTAACGTTACGAAAGTTGGTGTGTACGCTTGTTTATTGAAATGGGTACCTAAATCCACTTTCAAATTACAATTATGAAAAAGTCGACAAAAGCGCATATTTTCAACCTTGGTTTGACCATCCTTGATTAAGGGCCAAAATAGCTCCAAATCTCATAAAAATAGGTGTCAATGCCTATATTTGAAATGGGTATCTAAATCTACTTTAAAATTTGAATTTTAAGAAATTGGAAATAATGCAACGTTTTAGGCCTTGGTTTGACGAAGTTTGATTGATGTCCAAAATGGCTTGCAATCCCCAAAAAATATACAAGTATGCTTTATCTACCAAATGGATACCTAAATACAGTTTCAAATTTCAATTTAAAGAAAGTCAAGAAAAGTGCATTTCTTAGAAGTTCATTTGACCAACCTTAACTAAGGGCTGAAATAACCCGAAATCTCACAAAAATATGTGTACACGCTTATCTCTTAAATGAGTATCTAAATATACTTTTACATTTGATTTCTAAGCAATTGGAAAAAGGTGCAAGATTTTAGGCCTTGGTTTGACCAAATTTGACTATGGTCCAAAATAGCTAGAAATCCCCTCAGGGTTTGTATGCATGGTTATCTCTCAAATGGGTATCTAAATTCTCTTTCAAATTTCAATTATGAGAAAGTCGAAAAAATATGATCCCTTAGACCTTTGTTTGACCAGCCTTGAATAACGACCAAAATAGCTCTGAACATTGTGAAAGTTGGCATGCATGAGTCTTATCTAACAAATGCGTAGATAAATCTATGATCAAATTTTAATTCTGAGAAATTGGTCAAAAGTGAAACTCCATTGTGTTGTTTTGCTAAGTTTGGGATTAAAGCGGGTGAAAATATTTCGCAACGCCGTGAAATTTCATGTGTAAGCTTGTCTATTAAATGGACATCCAAATCTCTTACAAATTTCAATTCTGAGAAACTGCTCAAAAGTGAAACTCCGTCGTGCGGTTTCACTAGTGGTTGGCTTAAAAGGGGTCAAAATAATATCTCAAAACATTGCAAAATTTGGCGTGCATGATTGTTTATCCAATGGGAATCCAAATCTATGATCAAGTTTCCATTCTAAGAAGTACGTCAAAAGTAAACATCCATCGTACAATTTTGTTAGGGTTTGGCTTAAAGGAGATGAAAATAACTCTGAACATCGTGAAATTTTCCGTGCACAATTATCATCCAAATGCACATCAAAAGATATGATCAAATTTTAATTCCGATAAATTTGTAAAAAGTGAAACTCCGTCATGCAGTTTCACAAAGGTTGGGGTTAAAGGGGTTGAAAATAGCTCAAAACGTCATGAAATTTGGAGTGCATGCTTGTCTATCAAATGGGCATCCAAATATATGATCAAATTTCAATTGCGAGAAAATTGTCAAAAGTGAAACTTCGTCGTGCATTTTCGCTAGAGTTCGGGTTAAAGCGGGTCCAAATAGCTCGAAACATTGCAAAATTTGGCTTGCACGCTTTTATATCAAGCGGGCATCCAAATCTATGATCAAATTTCAATTCTAGGAATTTGGTCAAAAGTGAAACTCCGTCATGCGGTTTCACTAAGGTTTGACTTAAAGGAGGGAAAACGAGCTCTGAACATCACTAAATTTGGCATGCACTCTTATCTACCAAATGGGCATCTAAATATATGATCATATTTCAATTTTAAGAAATTGGTCAAACGAGAAACTTTATCGTGTGCTTTCGCTAAGGTTGCACTTAAAGGGAGTGAAATAGCTCGGAACGTCACAAAAGTTAGTGTGTACGCTTGTTTATTGAAATGGGTACCTAAATCCACTTTCAAATTTCACTTCTGAAAAAAGTCAACAAAAGTGCATCTTTTCAACTTTTGTTTGACCATCCTTGAATGAGGACCAAAATAGCTCCAAATCTCATAAAAATAGGTGTCCATGCCTATCTTTGAAATGGGTATCTAAATCTACTTTAAAATTTGAATTTTCAGAAAATGAAAAAAATGCAACGTTTTAGGCCTTGGTTTGACGAAGTTTGACCGAGGTACAAAGTGGCTCGCAATCCCAAAAAAATCTACATGTAGGGATTATCTCTCAAATGGGTACCTAAATACAGTTTCAAATTTCAATTTCGAGAAAGTCAAGAAAAGTGCATTTCTTAGAACTTGGTTTGACCAACATTGACTAAGTGCCAAAATAACTCAAAATTCAGAAAATATGTGTGCCTCTTAAATGGGTATCTAAATATACTTTTAAATTTGATTTCTAAGAAATTGGACTTTAGGCCTTGGTTTGACCAAGGTCCAAAATAGCTGAAATCCCCTGAAAGTGTGTATGCATGGTTATCTCTCAAATGGGTACCTAAATTCTCTTTCAAATTTCAATTACAAGAAAGTCAGAAAAATAGCATCTCTTAGACTTTTTCTTGACCAACCTTAATTAATGACCAAAATAACTTCAAACATCGTGAAAGTTGGTGTGCACTGGTATCTACCAAATGCTAAGTTAAATCTACGATCAAATTTTAATTCTGGGAAATTAGTCAAAAGTGAAACTTTGTTGTATGGTTTTGCTGATGTTGGCATTAAAGTGGTGAAATATTTTGGAACATCTCGAAATTTTGTGTGCATGCTTGTCTATCAAATGGGCATTCAAATCTATGATCAAATTTCAATTATAAGAAACTGCTCAAAAGTGAAACTTCATCATTCTTTTTTGCTAGGGTTGGGCTTAAAGGTAGTCAAAATAGCTTGGAACATTGCAAAATACCTCGAAATCCCCTGAAAGTTTGTATTCATGGTTATCTCTCAAATGGGTACCTAAATTCTCTTTCAAATTTCAATGACAAGAAGCCGAAAAAATAACATCTCTTAGACCTTTTCTTGACAACCCTTGAATAATGACCAAAATGGCTCCAAACATCATTAACGTTAGCATGCACTCTTATCTACCAAATGCACCAATAAATCTACGATTAAATTTTAATATTGAGAATTGACTCAAACGTGAAACTCTGTTGTGCAGTTTTGCTAAGGTTGGGCTTAAAGGGGGTGAAAATATTTTGGAATGTCTCAAAAGTTTGCATGCACGCTTGTTCATCAAATGGGCATCCAAATTTATGATCAACTTTAAATTCTAAGAAACTGCTCAAAAGTGAAACTCCGTCATGCGGTTTCCAAGGGGTCAAAATAGATCGAAACGTCACGAAAGTTGTTGTGGATGCTTATCTATCCAATATGCATCTAAACATATGATCAGGTTTCAATTCTGAGAATTTGGTCAAAGCTGAGACTGCATCATGTAGTTTTTTTTAAGGTTTGGCTTAAAGATGCTAAAAATAGCTCTCAACATCGTGAAAGTTGGCATGCACTCTTATCTTCCAAATGCGCATTTAAATCTATGATTAAATTTTAATTCCAAGAAATTGGTTAAAAGTGAAAATCCACCGTGCATGTTTTTATGTGTGCCTCTTATATGGGTATCTAAATCTACTTTTAAATTTGATTTCTAAGAAATTGGAAAAAAGTGCAACCTTTTAGGCCTTGGTTTGACCAAGTTTGACCAAGGTCCAAAATAGCTCGAAATCACCTGAAAGTGTGTATGCATGGTTATCTCTCAAATGGGTACCTAAATTCTCTTTCAAATTTCACTTACAAGAAAGTAAAAAAAATAGCATCTCTCAAACCTTTGCTTGACCAACCTTGAATAATGATCAAAATAACTTCGAACATCGTGAAGGTTGGTGTGCACTATTATCTACCAAATGCTAAGATAAATCTACGATCAAATTTTAATTTTGAGAAATTAGTCAAAAGTGAAACTCTGTTGTATGGTTTTGCTGAGGTTGGGATTAAAGGGGGTGAAATATTTTGGAACGTCTCAAAATTTCACGTGCACGCTTGTCTATCAAATGGGCATTAAAATCTATGATCAAATTTCAATTATAAGAAACTACTCAAAAGTGAAACTTCGTCATGTGTTTTCTCTAGGGTTGGGCTTAAAGGTGGTCAAAATAGCTTTGAATGTTGCAAAAGTTGGCGTGCATGCTTGTTTATCTAATGGGCATCCAAATCTATTATCAACTTTCACTTCTTAGAAGTTGGTCAAAAGTGAAACTCCATTGTGCGGTTTTGTTAGGGTTTGGCTTAAAGGAGTCGAAAATAACTCTAAACATCATGAAAGTTGGCATGCACTCTTATCTTCAAAATGCGCATCTAAATCTATGATCAAATTTTAATTCCGATAAATTGGTCAAGAGTGAAACTCCATCATGTGGTTTCACTAAGATTGGGGTTGAAGGGGGTGAAAATAACTCAAAACTTCGTGAAAGTTGGAGAGCACGGTTATCTATCAAATGGGAAATCCGAATCTATGACCAAATTTCAATTCGAAGAAATTTGTCAGAAGTGGAACTCCGTCGTGCATTTTCACTAGAGTTGGGCTCGAAGGGGTCCAAATAGCTTGCACCATTGCAAAAGTTGGCGTGCATGTTTTTATATCAAACGAGCATCCAAATCTATGATCAAATTTCAACTCCGATAATTTGGTCAAAAGTGAAACTCCATCATTCGATTTTGCTAAGGTTTGGCCTAAAGGAGGGGAAAATAGCTAAGAAATTGGAAACAAATGCAACCTTTTTGGCCTTGGTTTCACCAAGTTTGCATAAGGTCCAAAATAGCTCAAAATCCCTTGAAAGTTTGTATGCATGGTTATCTCTCAAATGGTTACCTAAATTCTCTTTCAAATTTCAATTACAAGAAAGCGAAAAAAATAATATCTCTTAGAGCTTTACTTGAACAACCTTGAATAACAACCAAAATATCTCCGAACATCATGAAAGTTAGCATGCACTCTTATTTACCAAATGCGCCGATAAATCTACGATTAAATTTTAATTTTGAGAAATTATTCAAACGTGAAACTCCGTTGTGTGGTTTTGCTAAGGTTGGGCTTAAAGGGGGTGCAAATATTTTGGAATGTCTCAAAAGTTTGCATGCACACTTGTTCATCAAATGGGCATCCAAATTTATGATCAAATTTAAATTCTATGAAATTGCTCAAAAGTGAAACTTCGTCGTGCCGTTTTGAGAGGGTTGGGCTTAAAGGGGGTCAAAATAGCTCGGAACGTCACAAAAGTTGGCGTGCATGCTTGTCTATCCAATATTCATCCAAACCTATGATTAAGTTTCAATTATGAGAATTTGGTCAAAGCTGAGACTCCATCGTGCAGTTTTGTTAGGGTTTTGCTTAAAGATGTCGAAAATAGCTCTTAACATCGTGAAAGTTATCTTCCAAATGCGCATTTAAATCTATGATTAAATTTTAATTCCAAGAAATTGCTTAAAAGTGAAACTCTGTTGTGTAGTTTCACCAAGGTTGGGGTTAAAGGGGGTGAAAATAGCTCAGCGTGTCAGAAAGTTGGAGTGCATGCTTCTCTATCAAATAGGCATCCAAATCTATGATCAAATTTCAATTCCAAGAAATTGGTCAGAAGTGAAACCCCGTCGTGCATTTTCGTTAGACTTGGGAGCAAAGGGGTCCAAATTGCTCGGAACATCACAAAAGTTCGCGTGCACATTTTTATATCAAACGGGCATCCAAATCTATCATCAAATTTCAACTCCGAGAATTTGGTCAAAAGTGAAACTCCATCATTCGATTTCACTTAAAGGAGGGGAAAATAGCTCTGAACATCACAAAATTTTTCATGCACTCTTATCTAACTAGAAATCTCGCAAAAATATGTGTGCATGCTTATCTACCAAATGGGCATATCGGCGCTTTCGCTAAGTTTGCACTTAAAGCGAGTGAAAATAGCTCGAAACGTTATGAAAGTTGGCGTGTACACTTATTTATTGAAATGGGTACCTAAATCCAATTTCAAATTTCAATCCTAAAAAAGTCGATAAAAGTGCATATTTTCAAGCTTGGTTTGACCATCCTTGATTAAGGGCCAAAATAGCTCCAAATCTCATAAAAATAGGTGTCAATGCCTATATTTGAAATGGGTATCTAAATCTACTTTAAAATTTGAATTTTGAGAAATTGGAAATAATGCAATGTTTTAGGCCTTGGTTTGACGAAGTTTGACAGATGTCCAAAATGGCTCGCAATCCCCCAAAAATATACATGTATGATTTATCTACCAAATGGATACCTAAATACAGTTTCAAATTTCAATTTAAAGAAAGTCAAGAAAAGTGCATTTCTTAGAACTTCGTTTGACCAAGATTAACTAAGGGCTGAAATAAGATGAAATCTCACAAAAATATGTGTGCACGCTTATCTCTTAAATGGGTATCTAAATATACATTTACATTTGATTTATAAGAAATTGGAAAAAAGTGCAAGCTTTGAGGCCTTGGTTTGACCAAGTTTGACTACGGTCCAAAATAGCTCGAAATCCCCTCAGAGTTTGTATGCATGGTTATCTCTCAAATGGGTATCTAAGTTCTCTTTCAAATTTCAATTATGATAAAGTCAAAAAAATATTATCTCTTAGACCTTTACTTGACCAACCTTGAATAACGACCAAAATAGCTCGAAACATCGTGAAAGTTGGCATGCACTCTTATCTACCAAATTCACAGATAAATCTACGATCAAATTTTAATTCTGAGAAATTGGTCAAAAGTGAAACTCCCATGTGTTGTTTTGCTAAGGTTGGGATTAAAGCGGGTGAAAATATTTTGCAACGTCATGAAAGTTCATGTGCATGCTTGTTTATCAAATGGACATACAAATCTATGAGAAAATTTCAATTCTGAGAAACTGCTCAAAAGTGAAACTCTATCGTGCAGTTTCACTATGGTTGGGCTTAAAATGGTTCAAAATAATAGCTCTGAAACGTTGCAAAATTTGGCGTGAATGATTGTTTATCCAATGGGCATCCAAATCTATGATCAAGTTTCCATTCTAAGAAGTACGTCAATAGTGAAACTCCATCGTACAGTTTTGTTAGGGTTTGGCTTAAAGGAGCTGAAAATAACTTTGAACATCGTGAAAGTTAGCGTGCACACTTATCATCCAAATGCGCATCAAAAGATGTGATCAAATTTCAATTCCAAGAAATTTGTAAAAAGTGAAACTCCGTCATGCGGTTTCGCAAAGGTTGGGGTTAAAGGGGGTGAAAATAGCTCAGAACGTCATGAAAGTTGGAGTGCATGCTTGTCTATCAAATTGGCATCCAAATCTATGATCAAATTTCAATTGCGAGAAAATTGTCAAAAGTGAAACTTCATCATACATTTTCGCTAGAGTTCAGCTTAAAGCAGGTCCAAATAGCTCGAAACATTGCAAAATTTGGCGTGCACACTTGTATATCAAACGGGCATCCAAATCTATGATCAAATTTCAATTCTGGGAATTTGGTCAAAAGTGAAACTCCATCATGCGGTTTCACTAAGGTTTGGCTTAAAGGAGGGAAAAAGAGCTCTAGACATTACTAAATTGGGCATGCACTCTTATCTACCAAATGGGCATCTAAATCTATGATCATATTTCAATTCTAAGAAATTGTTCAAAAGAGAAACTTTATCGTGCACTTTCACTAAGGTTGCACTTAAAGGGAGTGAAATTGCTCGGAACGTCACAAAAGTTAGTGTGTACGCTTGTTTATTGAAATGGGTACCTAAATCCACTTTCAAATTTCACTTCTGAAAAAGTCAACAAAAGTGCATATTTTCAACTTTTGTTTGACCATCCTTGAATGAGGTCCAAAATAGCTCCAAATCTCATAAAAATAGGTGTCCATGCCTATCTTTGAAATGGGTATCTAAATCTACTTTAAAATTTGAATTTTCAGAAAATGAAAAAAATGCAAGGTTTTAGGCCCTTGTTTTGATGAAGTTTGACCGAGGTACAAAATGGCTCGCAATCCCAAAAAAATCTGCTTGTAGGTATTATCTCTCAAATGGGTACCTAAATACAGTTTCAAATTTCAATTTCGAGAAAGTCAAGAAAAGTGCATTTCTTAGAACTTGGTTTGACCAACGTTGACTAAGTGCCAAAATAACTCAAAATTCACAAAATATGTGTGCCTCTTAAATGGGTATCTAAATATACTTTTAAATTTGATTTCTAAGAAATTGGACTTTTAGGCCTTGGTTTGACCAAGTTTGACCAAGGTCCAAAATAGTTGAAATCCCCTGAAAGTGTGTATGCATGGTTATCTCTCAAATGGGTACCTAAATTCTCTTTCAAATTTCAATTACAAGAAAGTTAGAAAAATAGCATCTCTTAAACCTTTGCTTGACCAACCTTAAATAATGACCAAAATAACTTCGAACATCGCGAAAGTTGGTGTGCACTGGTATCTACCAAATTCTAAGATAAATCTACGATCAAATTTTAATTCTGGGAAATTAGTCAAAAGTGAAACTCTATTGTATGGTTTTGCTGAGGTTGGGATTAAAGGGGTGAAATATTTTGGAACGTCTCAAAATTTTGTGTGCACACTTGTCTATTAAATGGGCATTCAAATCTATGATCAAATTTCAATTATAAGAAACTACTCAAAAGTGAAACTTCGCCATTCTTTTTCGCTAGGGTTGGGCTTAAAGGTGGTCAAAATAGCTTGGAACATTGAAAAAGTTGGCGTGCATGCTTGTTTATCTTATGGGCATCCAAATCTATTATCAAGTTTCAATTCTTAGAAGTTGGTCAAAAGCAAAACTCCATCATGCGGTTCTGTTAGGGTTTGGCTTAAAGGAGTCGAAAATAACTCTGAACATCATGAAAGTTGGCATGCACTCTTATCTTCCAAATGCACAACTAAATATATGATCAAATTTTAATTTCAAGAAATTTGTCAAGAGTGAAACTTCATCATGCGGTTTCACTAAGATTGGGGTTACAAGGGGTGAAAATAGCTCAAAACGTCGCGAAAGTTGGAGTGCAAAGTTATCTATCAAACGGGCATCCAAATCTATGATCAAATTTCACTTATGAGAAATTAGTCAGAATTGAAACTCCGTCGTTCATTTTCGCTAGAGTTAGGCTCGAAGGGGTCCAAATATCTCGAACCATTGCAAACGTTGGTGTGCAAATTTTTATATCAAATGGGAACCCAAATCTATGATCAAATTTCAACTCCGAGAATTTGGTCAAAAGTGAAACTCCGTCATTCGATTTCGCTAAGGTTTGGTTTAAAGGAGGGGAAAATGGCTTTGAGAAATTGGAAACAAATGCAACCTTTTAGGGCTTGGTTTCACCAAGTTTTCCTAAGGTCCAAAATAGCTCGAAATCCCCTGAAAGTTTGTATACTTTAAATTCTAAGAAACTGCTCGAAAGTGAAACTCCATCGTGCGTTTTCCAGGCGGTCAAAATAGATCGAAACGTCGCGAAAGTTATTGTGGATGCTTATCTATCCAATATGCATCTAAACATATGATCAGGTTTCAATTCTGAGAATTTGGTCAAAGCTGAGACTGCATCATGTAGTTTTTGATAGGGTTTGTCTTAAAGATGCCGAAAATAGCTCTCAACATCGTGAAAGTTGGCATGCACTCTTATCTTCCAAATGCGCATTTAAATCTATGATTAATTTAATTCCAAGAAATTGGTTAAAAGTGAAAATCCACCGTGCACATTTTTATGTGTGCCTCTTAAATGGGTATCTAAATCTACTTTTAAATTTGATTTCTAAGAGATTGGAAAAAAGTGCAACCTTTTTGGCCTTGGTTTGACCAAGTTTGACCAAGGTCCAAAATAGCTCGAAATCCCTTGAAAGTGTGTATGCATGGTTATCTCTCAAATGGGTACCTAAATTCTCTTTCAAATTTCACTTACAAGAAAGTCGAAAAAATAGCATCTCTCAGACCTTTCCTTGACCAACCTTGAATAATGATCAAAATAACTTTGAACATCGTGAAGGTTGGTGTGCACTGTTATCTACCAAATGCTAAGATAAATCTACGATCAAATTTTAATTCTGAGAAATTAGTCAAAAGTGACACTCAGTTGTATGGTTTTGTTGAGGTTGGGATTAAAGGGGGTGAAATATTTTGGAACGTCTCAAAATTTCACGTGCACGCTTGTCTATCAAATGGGCATTAAAATCTATGATCAAATTTCAATTATAAGAAACTACTCAAAAGTGAAACTTCGTCATGCGTTTTCGCTAGGGTTGGGCTTAATGGTGGTCAAAATAGCTTCAAACATTGCAAAAGTTGGCATGCATGCTTGTTTATCTAATCATCCAAATCTATGATCAACTTTCACTTCTTAGAAGTTGGTCAAAAGTGAAACTCCATTGTGCGGTTTTGTTAGGGTTTGGCTTAAAGGTGTCGAAAATAACTCTGAACATTATGAAAGTTGGCATGCACTCTTATCTTCGAAATGCGCATCTAAATCTATGATCAAATTTTAATTCCGAGAAGTTGGTCAAGAGTGAAACTCCATCATGTGGTTTCGCTAAGATTGCGGTTAAAGGGGGGTGAAAATAACTCAAAACTTCATGAAAGTTGGAGTGCACGGTTATCTATCAAATGGGCATACAAAATCTATGATCAAATTTCAATTCTAAGAAATTGGTCAAAAGTGGAACTCCGTCGTGCATTTTCACTAGAGTTGGGCTCGAAGGGGTCCAAATAGCTCGGACCATTGCAAAATTTGGCGTGCATGTTTTTATATCAAACGAGCATCCAAATCTATGATCAAATTTCAACTTTGAGAATTTGGTCAAAAGTGAAACTCCATCATTCGATTTTGCTAAGGTTTGGCCTAAAGGAGGGGAAAATGGCTGAGAAATTGGAAACAAATGCAACCTTTTGGGCCTTGATTTCACCAAGCTTGCCTAAAGTCCAAAATAGCTCGAAATCCCCTGAAAGTTTGTATGCATGGTTATCTCTCAAATGGTTACCTAAATTCTCTTTCAAATTTCAATTACAAGAAAGCTGAAAAAATAATCTCTCTTAGACCTTTACTTGACCAACCTTGAATAATGACCAAAATAGCTCCGAACATCATGAAAGTTAGCATGCACTCTTATCTACCAAATGCGCCGATAAATCTACAATTAAATTTTAATTTTGAGAAATTATTCAAATGTGAAACTCCATTGTGCGGTTTTGCTAAGGTTGCGCTTAAAGGGGGTGCAAATATTTTGGAATGTCTCAAAAGTTTGCATGCACGCTTGTTCATCAAATGGGCATCCAAATTTAAATTCTATGAAATTGCTCAAAAGTGAAACTCCGTTGTGCAGTTTCGCCAAGGTTGGGGTTAAAAGGGGTGAAAATAGCTCGGAGTGTCAGAAATTTGGAGTGCATGCTTCTCTATCAAATAGGCATCCAAATCTATGATCAAATTTTAATTCCGAGAAATTTGTCAGAAGTGAAACTCTGTCGTGCATTTTCGTTAGACTTGGGCTCAAAGGGGTCCAAATAGCTCGAAACATTACAAAAGTTGGCATGCACGTTTTTATATCAAATGGGCATCCAAATCTATCATCAAATTTCAACTTTGAGAATTTGGTCAAAAGTGAAACTCCATCATTTGATTTCACTTAAAGGAGGGGAAAATAGCTCTGAACATCACAAAAATTTTCATGCACTCTTAACTAACTAGAAATCTGGAAAAAATATGTGTGCATGCTTATCTACCAAATGGGAATATCAGCACTTTCACTAAGGTTGCACTAAAAGCGAGTGAAAATAGCTCGAAACGTTACGAAAGTTGGCGTGTACGCTTATTTATTGAAATGGGTACCTAAATCCCCTTTCAAATTTCAATTCTGAAAAAGTCGACAAAAGTGCATATTTTCAAGCTTGGTTTGACCATCCTTGATTAAGGGCCAAAATAGCTCCAAATCTCATAAAAACAGGTGTCAATGCCTATATTTGAAATGGGTATCTAAATCTACTTTAAAATTTGAATTTTGAGAAATTGGAAATAATGCAATGTTTTAGGCCTTGGTTTGACGAAGTTTGACAGATGTCCAAAATGGCTCGCAATCCCCCAAAAATATACATGTATGCTTTATCTACCAAATGGATACCTAAATACAGTTTCAAATTTCAATTTAAAGAAAGTCAAGAAAAGTGCATTTCTTAGAACTTCGTTTGACCAAGCTTAACTAAGGGCTGAAATAAGATGAAATCTCACAAAAATATGTGTGCACGCTTATCTCTTAAATGGGTATCTTAATATACATTTACATTTGATTTATAAGAAATTGAAAAAAAGTGCAAGCTTTTAGGCCTTGGTTTGACCAAGTTTGACTAAGGTCCAAAATAGCTCGAAGTCCCCTCAGAGTTTGTATGCATGGTTATCTCTCAAATGGGTATCTAAGTTCTCTTTCAAATTTCAATTATGAGAAAGTCAAAAAAATATTATCTCTTAGACCTTTACTTGACCAGCCTTGAATAATGACCAAAATAGCTCCGAACATCGTGAAAGTTGGCATGCACTCTTATCTACCAAATTCACAGATAAATATATGATCAAATTTTAATTCTGAGAAATTGGACAAAAGTGAAACTCCCGTGTGTTGTTTTGCTAAGGTTGGGCTTAAAGCGGGTGAAAATATTTCGCAACGTCATGAAAGTTCATGTGCATGCTTGTCTATGAAATGGACATCCAAATCTATGAGCAAATTTCAATTCTGAGAAACTGCTCAAAAGTGAAACTCTATCGTGCGGTTTCACTACGGTTGGGCTTAAAAGGGTTCAAAATAATAGCTCTGAAACGTTGCAAAATTTGGCGTGCATGATTGTTTATCCAATGGGCATCCAAATCTATGATCAAGCTTCCATTCTAAGAAGTACATCAACAGTGAAACTCCATCGTACAATTTTATTAAGGTTTGGCTTAAAGTAGCTGAAAATAACTTTGAACATCGTGAAAGTTGGCGTGCACACTTATCATCCAAATGCGTATCAAAAGATGTGATCAAATTTTAATTCCGAGAAATTTGTAAAAAGTGAAACTCTGTCGTGCGGTTTCACAAAGGTTGGGGTTAAAGGGAGTGAAAAATATCTCGGAACGTCACAAAAGTTGGAGTGCACACTTGTCTATCAAATGGGCATCCAAATCTATGATCAAATTTCAATTGCAAGAAAATTGTCAAAAGTGAAACTTCGTCGTATATTTTTGCTAGAGTTCGGCTTAAAGTGCGTCCAAATAGCTCGAAACATTGCAAAATTTGGCGTGCATGATTGTATATCAAATGGGCATCCAAATCTATGATCAAATTTCAATTTTGGGAATTTGGTCAAAAGTGAAACTTCGTCATGCGGTTTCGCTAAGGTTTGGCTTAAAGGAGGGAAAAAGAGCTCTGGAAATCACTAAATCTAGCATGCACTCTTATCTACCAAATGGGCATCTAAATCTATGATAATATTTCAATTCTAAGAAATTGGTCAAAAGAGAAACTTTATCGTTCCAAGGTTGCACTTAAAGGGTGTTGATGTATATGTAACTTCGGAATGTATTCTTCTATATATTTCATATATTGTAACCCGATGTTTATTCCGGGATGTTTCTATTATGTATTTGAGTCATGTGGTCATGCCCCGATGTTCCAATCGGGAGGATTAATAATGTAAACAAGTCATATCAAGTCATTAGGTAAGTCCCCACAGTTTAGGGGCACTTGAGTTATTATACACTAATTAAGGTGTAGGCTCGAGTAGTAATTGTTAGGTTGAGTGCACTTCAAGTCAACGGAAGAATATAAATAGAGAGTGAGAGTCTCTCTATTTATCACTTGTGACTTAGCTCTCTTGCTCTCTCAAGTGTGGCACACCTTTGGAGAAGGAAATCTTTGGCTTGACAGAAGACAGAAGGCTGCTGTTGTGTTGGGAGGTCATCTTATTGTTTTGGGATCACATCTTGTGGTGATACTATCTTAGAGAAAGTTGAGGGGTTTTCTCCATTTATGGTTTCCCCTCCTAAAAGCTTTGTGTCTCTTGTCTCTTGTCTCTTGTGATGTGCTTATGTTATTGCTGTGCTTGTTATTTTCTCAGTGAAAAGATCTTAACATAATGCTAGCTTAAATGTTGAAAAACTAACATGGTATCAGAGCTAACCTGAGAAGAAGACATTGTGCAGCTACAGGAACTAGGGATTCCTATTTTGTGGATCTTCCTCCACAGATTTTCAGCAAAAGTATGCTAAGATGACTCTCCATTAAATGGTGCATCATTCTGTCGATGCGGAATTCAATTTCAAGCATTTTCAGTTTTGATGTGGAAATTAGGGCTTTCTACAGAAGAGGAATTTTTGGGTGAGACCAGCATAGGATTGTTCTCCTCATCAAAACCGAAATTTAGAGACCTGTATCAGTAAATTTGATTGGGTAAATCTCTGGGAAAGTCAAACCCTAGTTTGACCCTGAGCTAGGAGAAACCCTAAATACTAAAACTGCTACGTTTTGGTACAGTCGCTATATTCCGAGATTGGAGAAGTCTCAGAAGCTGAAACATGCAGTGACCGACGATAAAATCCTGATGAACACTGTGTCCAAAGGGTAGCCTCTGATTCGCTATATTCTGGGAGATATGATCTCTCCAAGTTAGGGTTCCAGCCTCTTCCAGAAATCATCCATAAACAGGACACCTGGGGAGATCTGCAATATCTTGGGCTACAAATGTCCAAATGGAATTCCTAAAGATGTTACAGAAAGGGTACGGACTTTAATTTCTGGGATCCGAAGGTCAAACTCAGAAAATGAACCAGTGACACGTGGAATCCCGTACAACTTCGATGTTCTGAACAGTCCAGTAACAGGTCACCTTGGGAAAAGGATCATAAATCCCAAATGGTGAAACAAATTCTGATGAAACCTGCGGTGTTGGATCAGGGACATCTGAGGTTACCTCAGTGAGAAATTTCATACATAGAGAATCAGTAATTTCGGAGATATCACAGAAATAGTAACAGGAATTTCTGTAGAAGAAATCAGAAAATTAGGGCTTCCTGTTCCGGGAGTTTCCCTCCACTGTTTTCAGAAAAGGAGTACTTTGGACAGCTCCATTTGAAGAGATCTATCTGTTCATCCAATCAGATCTGAAAGATTCCAAGTTTTTAAAATTAGGGTTTATGCGACAAACCCTAGATCAGCAAGCTCCGGGACAAGGATAGACACCTCAAATCGGTAAGATCTAATCCTTTGCTATTTCCATTTGAGGTTCTCATTTCAATATGATATATCACATCAGCTTAGTGAAAAGCTTGCGGAAGTTGACAACTTCCAAGCCTGGAAGTATATGATCTCTCTGAAGGATTGGACACCTACATGAGTATGGAGGTTCCAGTTTTAGAGGGAGACGAGGCCAAAGAAGACATCATGCTCATGCTGCAGAGGATGATGAACCATCCATAAAGAGATCCAGATATGAAAGAGAAGATTCTTCAAGCGAGGATGAATATGTTCTGATATTAGCTCTCACAGGTAACATTACTCATGGAAGTGATGATTGTCTTATAGACAGTGGGGCTTCCAAACATATGACAGGATTCAAGGAATCCTTTGTAATACTATCAGAACATGAATCACCTCACACGGTGAAACTAGGAGATGACTACCAATGTCCAATAAAAGGTAGTGGGGAATCTTCATACAAGCTATACTCTGGTAAGTCTCTAACAATGAAAGAAGTATTTTTTGTTCTAGGATTGAAGAAGAACCTTCTCTCCATTTCAGCATTGATGCAAAAAGGAATACGGGTTGCATCCATAGATGGTCAAGTCATCATGTGACCAAAAGGAAAGACTATCGATGATGCGGTAGTGATTGGAGAACAAGAAGGAGACTTGTACAAATTGAAGGGCCATCCAGAACAAGCCTTGATCCATGACATAGTAGAGCCAAATGAGCTTTGGCATAGAAGGCTTGCACATGTGCATTATAGAGCACTACCTATTGCAAGAAATGCTGTTGAAGGTCTTCCAGAATCTCAAGCTATTTGAAGGAAAGAACAAAATCAGAATATGACCTAAAGAAACTAGTTGAAGAATGTGAAGATCCAGAATGTAGAGACCATGCATTCATAAGAGTCTCTCAAATCAAGAACAACTTGAAGCGGTGAAGAATGCAGAAGTGGTGATGGCCACCTTGAATGGCCTCCCAGGATCGTGGAATTTATTCATTCAAGGAATGTGTTCCAGAAGGAAGTGATTACATTTAAGTAGACTCTAGAAGAAGAAGCTCAAGAAGAGAAGGTGGGAGCAACTGAAGATCAAACTCTCTCCATCCAAAGAAGATCCCTCAAGCAATGAGGAATATGAAGAAATCAACTCTTGAAAAACTTCTTATCCACCTCAGCATTTGGATAAGAAATGATGCTATCATGAATGAAGAAGACGATGAAGCTGAAGACTCAAGAAGGAGTATGCCCACGAAACAAA
>LPNX011143784.1:1424106-1451975 GCA_001517045.1 Pseudotsuga menziesii
GGAGTAGGTCAGATGTAAGGGCTGAGCCATTCTGGTCATGGCTAAAGGATTAAGTTCCTCCCATGACAGATATGAGTGCTGGCCATTCTGTCGAGTAGGACAGATGTAAGGGCAACTTCCATTCTAGGAATGGAGGCACCTGGTCAGTTACCAGGAACACTCAGTCAGGTTGTGCAAATGGGCATGTAATCAGTCCTGGGAGATTTGCAGATGGTCTTTCGAGGTTTTGCCTATGGCATGTAATTCGGTGCCCTGGGACATCTGGCAAATGCTCTTTCGAGGTTTTGCTCTGGGATGGCATGTAATCAGCCCTGGGAGATCCTATAGGTTGGGCTGTGTGCCCGTAATCAGTCCTGGGATGCTCTTTCGAGGTTTTGTGACGCACGTAATAAGTCCTGAGGATTCTCCAGTATGGCCAGTGATGATGAAGACCTGCAGGTGGTGGGCTGAAATCCAACATGAAATAGGGATGGCTCTGTAGAACTTCCTATGACGAGATAGTACACACTTGATGATGACCAGTGGAGATCCAGATCGAGCTATGATCCAGATCCAGTTATGATGACTCCGAGAGATCCAGATCGAGTGATGATCCAGATCCAGTCCAGTGATGTTGATCCAGATCGAGTGATGATCTAGATACAGTGATGCGATTTTATGATGATCCAGATCGAGAGATGATCCAGATCCAGATGACTTGAAGATGAAGATGACTTGAATATGAAGATGACTCAGATGATCCAGTTAAAGAAGAGAAGAAGACCAGTGCTGAAAAATTGTGTCGAAAGAATACCTTCCTAGTTAAGAGGGAGTGTTGATGTATATGTAACTTCGGAATGTATTCTTCTATATATTTCATATATTGTAACCCGATGTTTATTCCGGGATGTTTCTATTATGTATTTGAGTCATGTGGTCATGCCCCGATGTTCCGATCGGGAGGATTAATAATGTAAACAAGTCATATCAAGTCATTAGGTAAGTCCCCACAGTTTAGGGGCACTTGAGTTATTATACACTAATTAAGGTGTAGGCTCGAGTAGTAATTGTTAGGTTGAGTGCACTTCAAGTCAACGGAAGAATATAAATAGAGAGTGAGAGTCTCTCTATTTATCACTTGTGACTTAGCTCTCTTGCTCTCTCAAGTGTGGCGCACCTTTGGAGAAGGAAATCTTTGGCTTGGTAGAAGACAGAAGGCTGCTGTTGTGTTGGGAGGTCATCTTACTGTTTTGGGATCACATCTTGTGGTGATACTATCTTAGAGGAACTTGAGGGGTTTTCTCCATTTATGGTTTCCCCTCCTAAAAGCTTTGTGTCTCTTGTCTCTTGTCTCTTGTGATGTGCTTATGTTATTGCTGTGCTTGTTATTCTCTCAGTGAAAAGATCTTAACATAATGCTAGCTTAAATGTTGAAAAACTAACAAAGGGAGTGAAATAGCTCGGAACGTCGTGAAAGTTAGCGTGTACGCTTGTTTATTGAAATGGCTACCTGATTCCACTTTCAAATTTCACTTCTGAAAATGTCAACAGAAGCGCATCTTTTCAACTTTTGTTTGAACATCCTTGAATGAGGGCCAAAATAGCTCCAAATCTCATAAAAATAGGTGTCCATGGCTATCTTTGAAATGGGTATCTAAATCTACTTTAAAATTTGAATTTTCAGAAAATGGAAAAAATGCAACGTTTTAGGCCTTGGTTTGACGAAGTTTGAGCGAGGTCCAAAATGGCTCACAATCCCAAAAATATCTACATGTAGGGATTATCTCTCAAATGGGTACCTTGACTAAATGGCGAAATAACTCAAAATTCACAAAAATATGTGTGCCTCTTAAATGGGTATCTAAATCTACTTTTAAATTTGATTTCTAAGAAATTGGAAAAAAGTGAAACCTTTTAGGCCTTGGTTTGACCAAGTTTGACCAAGGTCCAAAATAGCTCGAATCCCATGAAAGTGTGTATGCATGGTCATCTCTCAAATGGGTACCTAAATTCTCTTTCAAATTTCAATTACAAGAAAGTCAAAAAAATACATCTCTTAGACCTTTGCTTGACCAACATTGAATAACGACCAAAATAACTTCAAACATCATGAAAGTTGGTGTGCACTGTTATCTACCAAATGCTAAGACTGGTATATATCCATTTTAAATATGTCTCTACCAAGCGCTGAGAGGGATCAAGTTCTCTTGATATGCCAACTCTTTTTAATTTTCAAAAATGTCTAATAAGTATTTCTACTTGGGAGGGAAATGGTCAACTTGCTTAAGTAATTTCAAAATAGCTAAATATCAGTAGAAGAATGAGGTGAGTAACATTAATAATTATTTAATCAAATAGTTTTCTAAAAATTGCTTTATTTGTCTCTCTTTAAAACTAATATTGAATGTCAAGAGTAGCTAATTAGTCAACTAATCCATATAAAATTTTAAAACTTAGATTTCAAGAATAAATTGGAATTTGAAAACCATTTTACCATCAAATGAATATTTTAAGCATTTATCCAGATGTTTTTGAGAAATGACTTGTTTTTCTTTATAATTAAAAATGAACATTTACATGTTAGGGTTAACCTTGACTTGGGAATGAGAAGGGATGTAAGTGGTTTAAAGCACCTGGTTTAAGTGGCCCATGGTTTCTTGCTAGTTTTATTTTGCCAAAGTGAGCATGAGACATGATCTTAGCCTTAGCCAACCAATAATAAATCTATTATTGAAGTTTGTTTTTTCCCTACTAGATTTTATTAAATTTTATATGTTCTTGGTTTTATAATTTTCTTTTACTAAAGTCAATTGAATTTTACTACTAAGTTTGTAAAATTGTGGGCATTGCCCTAATATGGTTGTATATTTATGAGTATAATTTTTTTATTTTTTATTTTTTTAATTATAAGCCAACATGTTATAGGTTTTTTTTTACTTTTTATTATTATTATTTTTATTGAGCTGACATGTGCCAGGTGAGCGTTACAGATGGGACACATCTCACCTACCCATTTGAGTTGTAGAAAGCGCCTCTCGGCGCAATAAATCTATGATCAAATTTTAATTCTAAAAAATTAGTCAAAAGTGAAACTTTGTTGTATGGTTTTGCTAAGGTTGGGATTAAAGGGGGTGAGATATTTTGGAACGTCTCGAAATTTTGCATGCACACTTTTCTATCAAATGGAAATTCAAATCTATGATCAAATTTCAATTATAAGAAACTGCTCAAAAGTGAAACTTCATCATGCCTTTTCGCTAGGGTTGGGCTTAAAGGTGGTCAAAATAGCTTGGAACGTCGCGAAAGTTAGCGTGCATGCTTGTTTATCTAATGGGCATCCAAATCTATGATCAAGTTTCAATTCCTAGAAGTTGGTCAAAAGCAAAACTCCATTGTGCGGTTTTGTTAGGTTTTGGCTTAAAGGAGTCGAAAATAACCTCTGAACATCATGAAAGTTGGGTACACTCTTATCATCCAAATGCACATCTAAATCTTTGATCAAATTTTAATTCCGAGAAATTGGTCAAGAGTGAAACTCTGTCATCCGGTTTCGCTAAGATTGGGGTTAAAGGGGGTGAAAATAGCTCAAAACGTCGTGAAAGTTGGAGTGCATGGTTATTAGTCAAACGGGCATCCAAATCTATGATCAAATTTCAATTCCAAGAAATTGTTCAGAAGTGAAACTCTGTCATGCATTTTCGCTAGAGTTGGGCTCGAAGGGGTCCAAATAGCTCGGACCATTACAAAAGTTGGCATGCACATTTTTATATGAAACGGGCATCCAAATCTATGATCAAATTTCAACTCCGAGAATTTGGTCAAAAGTGAAACTCCATCATTCGATTTCGCTAAGGTTTGGCTTAAAGGAGGGGAAAATGGATCTGAGAAATTGGAAACAAATGCAACCTTTTAGGCCTTGGTTTCACCAAGTTTTCCTAAGGTCCAAAATAGCTCGAAATCCCCTGAAAGTTTGTATAAATGGTTATCTCTCAAATGTGTACCTAAATTCTCTTTCAAATTTCAATTACAAGAAAGCTGAAAAAATAACATCTCTTAGACCTTTCCTTGACCAACCATGAATAACGACCAAAATAACTCCAAACATCATGAAAGTTAGCATGCACTCTTATCTACCAAATGCGTCGATAAATCTAGATTAAATTTTAATTTTGAGAAATTAGTCAAACGTGAAACTTTGTTGTGCGGTTTTGCTAAGGCTGGGCTTAAAGGGCGTGAAAATATTTTTGAATGTCTCAAAAGTTTTCAAAAATGCTTGTTAATCAAATGGGCATCCAAATTTATGATCAAATTTAAATTCTAAGAAACTGGTCAAAAGTGAAACTCCGTCGTGCGGTTTCGACAGCGTTGGGCTTAAAGGAGGCCAAAATAGCTCTGAACGTCGTGAAAATTGGCATGCATGCTTGTCTATCCAATATGCATCCAAACCTATCATCAAGTTTCAATTCTGAGAATTTGGTCAAAGCTAAGACTCCATCGTGCCATTTTGTTAGGGTTTGGCTTAAAGATGCTGAAAATAGGTCTCAACATCGTGAAAGTTGGCATGCACTCTTATCTTCGAAATTCGCATTTAAATCTATGAATAAATTTTAATTCCAAGAAATTGGTTAAAAGTGAAACTCCGTTGTGCGGTTTCGCCAAGGTTCGGGTTAAAGGGGGTGAAAATAACTCGGAGTTTCGTGAAAGTTGGAGTGCATGCTTCTCTATCAAATGAGCATCCAAATCTATGATCAAATTTCAATTCCGAGAAATTTGTGAGAAGTGAAACTCCATTGTGCATTTTCGCTAGAGTTGGGCTCAAAGGGGTCCAAATAGCTCGGAACATTGCAAAAGTTGGTATGCACCTTTTTATTTCAAACGGGCATCCAAATGTATGATCAAATTTCAACTTCGAGAATTTGGTCAAAAGTGAAACTCCATCATTCGATTTCGCTAAGATTTGGCTTAAAGGAGGGGAAAATAGCTATGAACATCACAAAATTTTTCATGCACTCTTATCTAAATAGAAATCTAGCAAAAATATGTCTACACGCTTATTTAACAAATGGGCATATCAGTGCTTTCACTAAGGTTGCACTTAAAGGGAGTGAAAATAGCTCAGAATGTTACAAAAGTTGGCGTGTACACTTGTTTATTGAAATAGGTACATAAATCTACTTTCAAATTTCAATTCTAAAAAAGTCGACAAAAGTGCATATTTTCAACCTTGGTTTGACAATCCTTGATTAAGGGCCCAAAAAGCTCCAAATATCATAAAAATAGGTGTCAATTTCTATATCTTAAATTGGTATCTAAATCTACTTTAAAATTTGAATTTTGAGAAATTGGAAATAATGCAACGTTTTAGGCCTTGGTTTGTCGAAGTTTGACCGATGTCTAAAATGGCTCGCAATCCCCAAAAAATATACATGTATGCTTTATCTACCAAATGGATACCTAAATACAGTTTCAAATTTCAATTTCGAAAAAGGCAAGAAAAGTGCATTTCTTAGAACTTCGTTTGACCAACCTTAACTAAGGGCTGAAATAACTCAAAATCTCACAAAAATATGCCTGCATGCTTATGTCTTAAATGGGTATCTAAATATACTTTTACATTTGATTTCTAAGAAATTGGAAAAAAAGTGCAAGCTTTTAAGCCTTGGTTTGACCAAGTTTGACTAAGGTCCAAAATAGGTTGAAATCCCCTCGGAGTTTGTATGCATGGTTATCTCTCAATGGGTATCTAAATTCTCTTTCAAATTTCAATTATGAGAAAGTAATAAAAATATGATCTCTTAGAACTTTGCATGACCAGCCTTGAATAACAACCAAAATAGCTCCGAACATCGTGAAAGTTGGAATCCACTCTTATCTACCAAATGCGCAGATAAATCTACGATCAAATTTTAATTCTGAGAAATTGGTGAAAAGTGAAACTCCCTTGTGTTGTTTTGCTAAGGTTGGGCGTAAAGCAAGTGAAAATATTTCGCAACGTCGTGAAATTTCATGTGCAAGCTTGTCTATCAAATGGACATCCAAATATATGAGAAAATTTCAGTTATGAGAAATTGCCCAAAAGTGAAACTCTGTGGAGCGGTTTCACTAGGGTTGGGCTTAAAAGGGGTCAAAATAATAGCTTGAAATGTTGCAAAATTTGGCGTGCATGATTGTTTATCCAATGGGCATCCAAATATATGATCAAGTTTCCATTCTAAGAAGTACGTCAAGAGTGAAACTCCATCGTACAGTTTTGTTACAGTTTGGCTTAAAGGAGCTGAAAATAACTTTGAACATCGTGAAAGTTGGCATGAACGCTTATTGTCCAAATGTGCATCAAAAGATATGATCAAATTTTAATTGCGAGAAGTTTGTAAAAAGCAAAACTCCATCGTGCAGTTTCGCAAAGGTTGTGGGTAAAGGGGGTGAAAATACCTCAAAACGTCATGAAAGTTGGACTGCACGCTTGTCTATAAAATGGGCATCCAAATCTATGATCAAGTTTCAATTCTTAGAAGTTGGTCAAAAGCAAAACTCCATCGTGCGGTTTTGTTAGGGTTTGGCTTAAAGGAGTAGAAAATAACTCTGAACATCATGAAAGTTGGCGTGCACTCTTATCATCCAAATGCACATCTAAATCTATGATCAAATTTTAATTTCGAGAAATTGTTCAAGAGTGAAACTCCGTCATGTGGTTTCACTAAGATTGGGGTTAAAGGGGGTGAAAATAGCTCAAAACGTTGCAAACATTGCAGTGCACGGTTATCTATCAAACGGGCATCCAAATCTATGATCAAATTTCAACTCTGAGAACTTGGTCAGAAGTGAAACTCCGTCGTGCATTTTCACTAGAGTTGGTCTCGAAGGTGTCCAAATAGCTCGGACCATTACAAAATTTTGCCTGCACATTTTTATATCAAATGGGCATCTAAATCTATGATCAAATTTGAACTCTGAGAATTTGGTCAAAAGTGAAACTACATCATTCGATTTCGCTAAGGTTTGGCTTAAAGGAGGGGAAAATAGCTCTGAACATGACGGAATTTTTCATGCACTCTTATCTAAATAGAAATCTCACAAAAATATGTGTGCACGCTTATCTACCAAATGGGCATATTAGCGCTTTCGCTAAGGTTGCACTAAAAGGGAGTGAAAATAGCTCGAAACCTTACGAAATTTGGTGTGTATGCTTGTTTATTGAAATGGGTACCTAAATCCACTTTCAGAGTTCGATTCTAAAAAAGTCGAGAAAAGTGCTTATTTTCAATGTTGGTTTGACCATCCTTTATTAAGGGCCAAAATAGCTCCAAATATCATAAAAATAGGTGTCAATGCCTATATTTGAAATGGGTATCTGAATCTACTTTAAAATTTGAATTTTGAGAAATTGAAAATAATGCAACGTTTCAGGCCTTGGTTTGACGAAGTTTGACTGATGTCCAAAATGGCTTGCAATCCCCAAAAAATATACATGTATGGTTTATCTACCAAATGGATACCTAAATACAGTTTCAAATTTCAATTTCGAGAAAGTCAAGAAAAGTGCATTTCTTAGAACTTCATTTGACCAACCTTAACTAAGGGCTGAAATAACCCGAAATCTCACAAAAATATGTGTGCATGCTTATCTCTTAAATGGGTATCTAAATATACTTTTAAATTTGATTTCTAAGAAATTGGAAAAAAGTGCAAGCTTTTAGGCCTTGGTTTGACCAAGTTTGACTAAGTTCCAAAATAGCTCGAAATACACTCAGAGTTTGTATGCATGGTTATCTATCAAATGGGTATCTAAATTCTCTTTCAAATTTCAATTATGAGAAAGTCAAAAAAATATGATCTCTTAGACCTTTGCTCGACCAAACTTGAATAACAACAAAAATAGCTCCAAACATCGTGACAGCTGGCATGCACTCTTATCTACCAAATGCACAGAGAAATCTACGATCAAATTTTAATTCTGAGAAATTGGTCAAAAGTGAAACTCTCTTGTGTTGTTTTGCTAAGGTTGGGCTTAAAGCAGTTGAAAATATTTTGGAACGTCGTGAAAGTTCATGTGCAAGCTTGTATATCAAATCGACATCCAAATCTATGAGCAAATTTCAATTCTGAGAAACTGCTCAAAAGTGAAAATCTGTCATGCGGTTTCACTACGGTTGGGCTTAAAAGGGGTGAAAATCATAGCTCAGAACATTGCAAAATTTGGCGTGCATGATTGTTAATCCAATGGGCATTCAAATATATGATCAAGTTTCCATTCTAAGAAGTACGTCAAAAGTGAAACTCCATTGTATAGTTTTGTTAGGGTTTGGCTTAAAGGAGTTGAAAATAACTCTGAACATCGTGAAAGTTGGCATGCACACTTATCATCCAAATGCGCATCAAAAGATATGATTAAATTTTAATTTTGAGAAATTTCTAAAAAGTGAAACTCCGTAGTGCAGTTTCGCAAAGGTTGGGGTTAAAGGGGGTGAAAATAGCTCGGAACATCATGAAAGTTGGAGTGCACGCTTGTTTATCAAATGGGCATCCAAATCTATGATCAAATTTCAATTGCGAGAAAATTGTCAAAGTGAAACTTCGTTGTGCATTTTCACTAGAGTTCGACTTAAAGCAGGTCCAAATAGCTTGAAACATTGTAAAATTAGGTGTGCATGCTTGTATATCAAATCGGCATTCAAATCTATGATCAAATTTCAATTCTGAGAAATTCGTCAGAAGGTAAACTCCGTCATGTGGTTCTGCTAAGATTTGGCTTAAAGGAGGGAAAAAGAGCTCTGAACATCATTGAATTTGGCATGCACTCTTATCTACCAAATGGGCATCTAAATCTATGATCATATTTCAATTCTAAGAAATTGGTCAAAAGAGAAACTTTATCGTGTTAAGGTTGCACTTAAAGGGAGTGAAATAGCTCGAAACGTCGCGAAAGTTAGTGTGTACGCTTGTTTATTGAAATGGGTACCTAAATCCACTTTCAAATTTCACTTCTGAAATAGTCCACAAAAGTGCATCTTTTCAACTTTTGTTTGACCATCTTTGAATAAGGGCCAAAATAGCTCCAAATCTTATAAAAATAGGTGTCCATGCCTATCTTTGGAATGGGTATCTAAATCTAATTTAAAATTTGAATTTTCAAAAAATAGAAAAAATGCAACATTTTAGGCCTTGGTTTGACGAAGTTTGACCGAGGTCCAAAATGGTTCGCAATCCCAAAAAAATATACATGTAGGGATTATCTCTCGAATGGGTACCTAAATACAATTTCAAATTTCAATTTCGAGAAAGTCAAGAAAAGTGCATTTCTTAGAACTTGGTTTGACTAACCTTAACTAAGTGCCGAAATAACTTGAAATTCGCAAAAATATGTGTCCCTCTTAAATGGGTATTTAAATCTACTTTAAAATTTTGACCAACCTTGAATGAGGGCTAAACTAGCTCCAAATCTCTTCAAAAAGAAGTGTCCATGATTATCTCTCAAATGGGTACCTAAATCCACTGTAAAAACTCAATTCCGAGAAAATTGACAAAAGTGCATATTTTCAACCTTGGTTTGATTAAACATGAACAAGGGCCAAAATAGCTCCAAATCTCATAAAAATAGGCTTCCCTGCTTATCTCTCAACTAGGTACCCAAATCCACTTTCAAAACTCAATTCTGAGAAAGTAGACAAAAGTGCACCTTTTCAACCTTCTTTTATACCAACCTTGAACGAGGGCCAAAATAGCTCCAAATCACGTAAAATAGCTGTCCATGCTTATCTCTCAAATGGGTACCTAAATCCACTTTCAAAACTCGATTCCGAGAAACTCGAAAAAAGTGCATATTTTCAAACTTAGTTTGACCAACCTTGAAAGAGGGCCAAAATAGCTCCAAATCTCATTAGACTAGGTGTCCATGCTTATCTCTCAAATGCGTACCTAAATCCACTTTCAGATCTCAATTCAGAGAAAGTCAACAAAAGTGCATATTTTCAAACTTAGTTTAACCAACATTGAAAGAGGGCCAATATAGCTCCAAATCTCATAAAAATAGAGGTCCATGCTCATCTCTCAAATGGGGACATAAGTCCACTTTCAAAACTCAATTTTGGGAAATTCAACAAAAATGCATCTTTTCAACCTTGGTTTGACCAACGTTGAACGAGGGCAAAACTAGCTCCAAACCTCATAAAAATAGTTTTCCATGCTTATCTCTCAAATGGTTATCTTAATCTACTTTGAAATTTTAATTCCAAGAAAGTCGACAAAAGTGCATATTTTTAACCTTGGATTGACCAACCTTGAACGCGCACCAAAATAACTCCAAATATCATAAAAATAGGTGTCCTTGTGTATGTCTCAAATGGGTACCTAAATCCAATTTCAAAACTCAATTCCAAGAAAGTCGACAAAATTGCATATTTTAAAGCATGGTTTGACCAAAATTAAACGAGGGCCAAAATAGCTCCAAAACTCATAAAAATGGGTGTCCATGCTTATTTCTCAAATGGGTATTTAAATCCACTTTGAAAACTCGATTCCGAGAAAGTCGACAAAAGTGCATATTTTCAAACTTTGTTTGACCAACCTTGAACAAGGGCCAAAATAGCTCCAAATCTCATAAAAATAGGTGTCCATGCTTATCTCTCAAATGGATATCTAAATCTACTATAAAATTTCAATTCCAAGAAAGACGACAAAAGTGCATATTTTCAACCTTGGTTTGACCAAACTTGAACGAGGACCAAAATAGCTCCAAATATCATAAAAATAGTTGTCCATGCTTATCTCTCAAATGGGTATCTAAATCTTCCTTAAAATTTAAATTCAAAGAAAGTCGACAAAAGTGCATATTTTCAAACTTGATTGAGGCCCAAAATAGCTCCAAATCTCATAAAAATAGGTTCCCGTGGTTATCTCTGAAATGGGTATGTAAATCCACATTCAAAACTAAATTTCGAGAAGGTTGACAAAAGTGCATATTTTAAACCTTGGTTTGACTAACCTTGAACTAGGGCCAAAATAGGTCCAAATATCATAAAAATAGGTGTCCATGCTTACTCTCAAATGGTTACCTAAATCTGCTTTCAAAACTCAATTCCAAGAAAGTCGACAAAAGTGCACATTTTCAACCTTTGTTTGTGAACAACCTTGAACGCGGGCCAAAATACCTCTAAATCTCATAAAAATAGGTGTCTATACTTATCTCTCAAATGGGTACCTAAATCTACATTTAAAACTCATTTCCGAGAAAGTCGACAAAAATGCATCTTTTCTACCTTAGTTTGACCAACCTTGAACAAGGGCCAAACTAGCTCCAAATCTCATAAAAATAGGTTCCCATTTTTTTATCTCTCAAATGTGTATCTAAATCTACTTTAAAATTTCAATTCCAAGAAAGTCAACAAAAGTGCATCTTTTCATCCTTGGTTTGACCTACCTTGAATGAGGGTCCACAATAGCTCCAAATCTCATAAAAACAGGTGTCTATGCTTATCTCTCAAATGGGTACCTAATTCGAAAATCAAAACTCAATTTCAATAAAGTCAACAGAACTGCATCTTTTCTACCTTGGTTTGCCCAACCTTCAACGAGGGCCAAACTAGCTCCAAATCTCATAAAAATAGGTGTCCATTTTTATCTCTCAAATGTGTATCTAAATCTTCTTTAAAATTTCAATTCCGAGAAAGTCAATGAAAGTGCATCTTTTCAACCTTGGTTTGACAAACCTTGAAGGAGGGACAAAATAGCTCAAAATCGCATATAAACAGGTGTCCATGCTTATCTCTCAAATGGGTACCTAAATCCACTTTCAAAACTCAATTCCAAGAAAGTCGACAAAAGTGCATATTTTCAATGTTAGTTTGACAAACCTTCAAAGAGGGCCAAAATCGCTCCAAATCTCATAAACATAGGTGATCATGATTATCTCTCTAATCGGTACCTAAATCCACTTTCAAAACTGAATTCCGAGAAAGTCGACAAAAGTTTATCTTTTCAACTATGGTTTGACAAACTTTGAACAACGGCAAAAACAAATCCAAATCTCATAAAAATAAGTGTCCATGCTTATCTCTCAAATGGGTATATTAATCTACTTTAAAATTTCAATTCTAGGAAAGTCAACAAAAGTGCATATTTTCAACCTTGCTTTGCCCAAACTTAAACAAGGGCCAAAATAGTTCCAAATCTCATCAAAATAGGTTTCCATGCTTATCTCTCAAATGGGTACCTAAATCCATTTTCAAAACTCAATTCTTAGAAGTTCGACAAAAGTACCTATTTTAAATCTCGGTTAGACCAACCTTCAACAAGGGCCAAGATAGCTCCATATCTCATAAAAATAGGTGTCCATGCTTATCTCTCAAATGGGTACCTAAATCCACGTTGAAAACTCAACTCCGAGAAAGTCGACAAAGTGCATACTTTAAAACTTAGTTAGACCATGCTTGGACGAGAGCAAAAATAGCTCCAAATCTCATAAAAATAGGTGTTGATGCTTATCTCTCAAATGGGTACGTAAATCTACTTTAAAATTTCAATTGCAAGAAAGTGGACAAAAGTAAATATTTTCAACCTTGGTTTGACCAACCTTGAACAAGCGCCAAAATAGCTTTAAATATCATATAAATAGGTGTTCTTGCTTATCTCTCAAATGGGTACCTAAATCCACTTTCAAAACTGAATTTCGAGAAGGTCAACAAAAGTGCATATTTTCAACATTGGTTTGACCAACTTTGAACGATGGTCAAAACAACTCCAAATGTCATAAAAATAGGTTTCCATGCTTATCTATCAAATGGGTACCTAAATCCACTTTGAAAACTCAATTCCGAGAAAATCGACAGAAGTGCATCTTTTCAATCTTGGTTTGACCAACCTTAACCAAGGGCTGAAATAGATCCAAATCTCATAAAATTAGGTCTGCTTGCTTATCTCTCAAATGGGTATCTAAATCTACATTAAAATTTCAATTCCGGGAAAGTCGACAAAAGTGCATATTTTCAACATTGGTTTGACCAACCTTGAACGAGGATGAAAATAACTCCATTTCCCATAAAAATATGTGTCCATGCTTACCTCTCAAATGGGTACCTAAATCCACTTTGAAAACTCAATTCTGAGAAAGTAAAAAAAAGTACATCTTTTGAACCTTGATTTAACCAACCTTGAACGCGGGCCAAAATAACTCCAAATGCCATAAAAATAGGTGCCCATGCTTATCTGTCAAATGGGTAGCTAAATCCAATTTCAAAAGTCAATTCTGAGAAAGTTCACACAAGTGCACCTTTTCAACTTTGGTTTGACCAACCTTGAAAATGGGCCAAAATTACTTCAAATATCATAAAAATAGGTGTCGATGCTTATCTCTCAAATGGGTAACTAAATCCAGTTTCAAATTTCAATTGAGATAAATTTGAATAAAGTGGATATTTTCAACCTTTTTTTGTCCAACCTTGAATGAGGGCTGAAATAGCTCAAAATATCATAAAAATATGTGTCCATACTTATCTCTAAAATGGGTACCTAAGTCTTCTTTGAAAACTGAATTTCGAGAAAGTCGACAAAAGTGCATATTTTAAACCTTGGTTTGACCAACATTGAACGAGGGCCGAAATACCCCCAAATTTCATAAAAATAAGTGTCCACGCTTATCTCTAAAATGGGTATGTAAATCCACTTTCAAATTTAAATTCCGAGAAATTCCACAAAAGTGGATATTTTCAACCTTGGTTTGACGAACCTTGAACGAGGGAAAAATAGCTCCAAATGTCATAAAAATAGGTGTCCATGATTATCTCTCAAATGGGTACCTAAATCCACTTTGAAATTTTAATTCTGAGAAATTTGAGAAAAGTGGATATTTTCAACCTTGGTTCGACCAACCTTGAACGAGGGCCAAGATAGCTCGAAATCTCATAAAAATAGGTGTCCATGCTTATCTCTCAAATGGGTATCTAAATCTAATTTAAAATTTCAATTTTGAGAAATTCGATTAAAGTGCATATTTTGAACCTTGGTTTGACTAATCTTGAATGAGGGCCAACATAGGTCCAAATCTTAAAAAAATAGGTGTCCATGCTTATCCCTCAAATGGGTACCTAAATCCACTTTAAAAACTCAATTACGACAAAGTCGACAAAAGTACATCTTTTCAGCCTTGGTTTGACCAACCTTGAACAAGGGCTAAAATAGCTCCAAATATCATAAAAATAGGTGTACATGATTATCCCTCATAAGGGTACCTAAATACACATTAAAATTTCAATTTCGAGAATGTCGACAAAAGTGGATATTTTCAAGCTTGGTTTGAACAACCTTGAACGAGGGCCAAAATAGCTCCAAATCACATAAAAATAGGTGTCCATGCTTATCTCTCGAATGGGTACCTAAATCGACTTCCAAGTTTGAATTTGGAGAAAGTCAACAAAAGTGTATATTTTCAACCTTGGTTTGACCAACCTTGAACAAGATATAAAATAGCTCCAAATATCATAAAAATAGGTGTCCATGCTTATCTCTCAAATGGGTACAGAAATCTACTTTCAAAACTTAATTCCGAGAAAGTTGACAAAAATGCATCTTTCCAACGGTTGTTTGACCAACCTTGAACATGAGCCAAAATAGCTCCAAATATCATAAAAATAGGTGTCCATGCTTATCTCTCAAATGGGTACCTAAATCCACTTTCAGAACTCAATTTTGAGAAAGTCGACAAAAGTGCATATTTTCAACGTTGGTGTGACCAACCTTGAATGACGACCAAAATAGCTCCAATTCTCAGAGAAATAGGTGTTCGTGTTTATCTCTAAAATGGGTACCTAAATCCACTTTCAAAATTAAAGTCCGAAAAAGTCGACAAAAGTTCATCTTTTCAACATTGGTTTGACCAACCTTGAACAAGGGCCAAACTAGCTCCAAATCTCATAAAAATAGTTGTCGATGCTTTATCTCCCAAATGGCTATCTAAATCTAATTTAAAATTTCAATTCCGAAAATTGAAAAAAGTGCATATTTTCAACCTTGGTTTGACCAACCTTGAACGAGGGACAAAATAATCAAAATATCATAAAATAGGTGTCCATGCTTATCTCTCAAACCGATATCTAAATCTACTTTAAAATTTCAATTCCTAGAAACTTGACAAAAGTGCATATTTTCCACCTTGGTTTAACCAACCTTTAACGAGGGACAAAATAGCTCCAAATCTCATGAAAACAACTGTCCATGCTTATCTCTCAAATTGGTACTTTAATCTAGTTTCAAAACTCAATTATGAGAAAGTTGACAAAAGTGCACCCTTTCAACCTTGGTTTGACCAACCTTGAACGAGGGCCAAAATAGCTCCAAATCTCATAAAAAATAGGTGTCCATGCTTATCTCTCAAATTGGTACGTAAATCCACTTTCAAATTTCAATTCTGAGAAAGTCGATAATGACCAACTTTGAATGAGGGCCAAAATAGATCCAAATCTCATAAAAATAGGTGTCCATGCTTATCTTTCAAATGGGTACCCAAATCCACTTTCAAATTTCAATTATGAGAAAGTCGACAAAAGTGCATGTTTCAACCTTCATTTAACCAAGTTTGAATGAGGGTCAAAATAGCTCCAAATTTCATAAAAATAGGTGTCCATGCTTATCTCTCAAATGGGTACCTAAATCTACTTTGAAAACTCAATTCCCAGAAAGTCAACAAAACTGCATCTTTTCAACATTGGTTTGACAAATGTTGAATGAGGGCCAAAATAGCTCCAAATTTCATAAAAATAGGTGTCCATTCTTATCTCTCAAATGGATACCTAAATTCACTTTCAAAACTCGATTCCGAGAAAATCGACAAAAATGCATATTTTCAACCTTGGTTTGACCAACCTTGAATGAGGGAAAACATAGCTCCAAATAGCATAAAAATAGGTGTCCATCCTTATCTCTCAAATGGGTACCTAAATCCACTTTGAAAACACAATTATGAGAAATTCAACAAAAGTGCATTGTTTCAACCTTGGTTTCACCAACCCTGAATGTGAGCCAAAATAGATCCAAATCTCATAAAAATAGGTGTCCATACTTATCTCTCAAATGGGTATCTATATCTACTTTAAAATTTCAATTTAGAGAAAGTCGACAAAAGTGCATATTTTCAACCTTGGTTTGGCCAACCTTGAACAAGGGCCAAAATAGCTCAAAATATCATAAAAATACGTGTCCATACTTATCTCTCAAATGGGTAACTAAATCCACTTTCAAAATTCAATTCCGAGGAAGTCGACAAAAAGTGCATATTTTTATCCTTGGTTTGACCAACCTTGAATGATATCCAAAATAACTCCAAATCTCATAAAAATAGGTGTCCATGCTTATCTCTCAGATGGGTACCTAAATCTACTTTCAAAATGCAATTCCAACAAAGTTGACAAAAGTGAATCTTTTCATCGTTGGTCTGACCAAACTTGAATGAGGGCCAAAATAGCTCAAAATCTCATAAAATTAGGTGTCCATGCTTATCTCTCAAATGGGTACCTCAATCCACTTTCAAAACTTAGTTACAAGAAAGTCAACAAAAGTGTATATTTTAAACCTTGGTTTGACCAACCCTAAAGGAGGACCAAAATAGCTCCAAATATCATAAAATTAGTGATGTAGGAGCATCATGGCATGCCAGCAGTGTGATGAATTGGTCACATGTTGTGGCATATTTTGTAACCATTTTTGTGCTGAGTCATAATCTGAATAGCGACGTAGAGAATCATTATGGATCATGACTCCCTACGTGGAGGTCAAACCACCATTAGTTTGTTTCAAAAAAGGACGTTTCATCATGCACCTTAGTATTGTTTATTTTAGTTGTAGGACCACTAGGGTAGCCATTTTAGTTTAAATAGACCGTTTAGAGTTGTAGGAAGGGTTCTGCTCTTCAGTATTTAGAATTCTGAGTTTGCAGAGAGAGGATAGACCTGTGTCTGATTCCTATTTGTAAATATTTTAAAAATCGGAGGGAGAGAGATCCAAGCTGTGTGTATTTTTCTTTTGTTGCTTAATAGAAGGATTAACCATGTGTTTGTAGGGTTTTTAGACCTTATGCACGTGATGTGTTGAACTGTGTGTCTTACAAAGCTGACTTTGACATTTTCATGAAAATTTGTGTATTTCAGAGAAGCGTTGATTTCATGCATCAATTTCTTGTTTAAACATTTGAAGTAGAGAGTAGATGCATGCATAAGAGTGTTAGGTTGAAGTATAGTGAAGATTACAGGCTGGGTTGATCAATTTCATGATCAATCAACACAACCCACAGGTTCTCTGCCTTAACAAATTTTTGTAGAGAACGAACGGTGGAGACTGAGGCCACAGATCAAGATCTGATGGACCTGAAGTATCCCACACCAAGAGTTACAAGGAATTTAACAAATCCACAAAGATCTAAGAGGTGCATAGAAAAGAAGAATATTGACGGTCATGGATAAGGCCACAAGGATCGAACGGCTGAGAAAGTTGTGGGGAAGGATTTGCAGAGAGAAAGTTGCAGGGAAGCAACTTTGGAAAGTTGGATCCCACATCCCGCATCCTGCATGCGGAAACCTTGTTGCGAAAATGAGATTGCAGAGAGAAATGTGGGCAATAGAGACCCTGCATCCCACTTGCAAATGGAGAGTTGCGGAGGTAAAGCTACAGAAGGGCAGACTTAGAGCAAAATTTGGCCCTTAGGCTAAATTTGGCAGTCCTGATAAGTGTAGGAGCCATTAGATCCTAGAAATGTTGGTTGGAGTCAGTTGAGATTGACCCACCTGCACCAATTTTGGTATCAAAGTGAGGAAGTAAGATTTCCTATTGAGGAATTCCATGACTGAGGTTGTGGGTAGAATTTTGAAGGATTATAGAGAAGCATAGCCATAGGATCCTGAAGAGAGCAAAGGAAGAGTGCTCAGGAGGTTCTATATAGAGGACCAGCATTACCGATAGACCAAGGGCTGAGGAAAGGCTTGGTGAGGTAAGTTTTAACAGTGTGAAAGAGAATTGTTATTGCAGAGGCTTAGAGTGGGAAGATGGCTGCATGCATTGGAAGAGCGAGAGGTCATGAAAGAGGTTGACCAGGAGGGAACGCAAAAGTTCTAGAAGAAATGAGAGAGTTAAGGACACGTCTAGAAGCCATGGAAATGGACAGATGAAGATGCCCAGAAGCAGGGGATATAAGTGAACCTAAGTTTGATGAGCAAAGAGAAGAAGCTGCACCTATGCAGGAAACACCGGAGTTAAGATGTTTCATATCTATTCAGGGAGCGACTTTAAGGACGAGATTGAATTTTCCTACATATGATGGGAGTCTCGTTGCGAAGCATCTCATTGATTGGATCAGTGATATGGATAAGTACTTTGATTACGATGAGGTAGAAGAATATAAGAGATTCAGATTGGTTGTGATGAGGTTGAAAGGTCATGCATCCTTATGGTGGGATAGTGTCCAAGAAGAAAGACGGAGGAAGAATAAAACCTTGATAAAAAGTTGGGATAGAATGATAGAAAATATGAGGGCTAAGTTCTTGCCTAAGGACTACCAGTTAATTCTATATAGACAAGTACATAACCTTAGGGAGAGAGTGTTAACAGTGAGAGAGTACATTGAGGAGTTCTACAAAGTAAATCTAATGGCTGGTTATGAAGAAGAGTCAGCAGGAAAGGCTTCTAGATATGTGAATGGATTGAGGATGGATATCCAATAAGATATCAGCATGATTTCACCTAGAACAATGGAGGAGGCATATAAATGTGCCTTAAGGGAAGAAGAGAAGATAACAAGGAAGCCAAGCTTCAATAGAGGTCGCGGTTCACCCAGAGGAAGAGGGAAAGCGACTGGAAGAGGAAGATTTGGACCACAAAGAGGAAAGTCCAATAATAACTCTAGCTATCAAGAGCAGCATGGCATAGGAAGTGATTCTAGCAGAAGAGGACCTTACCAAGGAGGTAGAGGTAGAGGACAAGGTAGAGAAGTTGTCGTTAGATGTTACAAATGCAACCAGTTGGGCCATAAGTCATTTGAGTGTCCAGGGAAGGAAGACGTAGGGCATAGAGGAGCCTATGTAGCGCAGATTGAGAAGTAGCAAGAGCATTCGATGATAGAATAATTCTTTCCAGACACAGGAAAATATTTGATGACAAACAAGGTCTTGTTGAAACCCGAGAAGGAGCAAGTAGAGCCTGCTCAAAGGAAGTCATTATTTAGGACTACATATAAAGTCCAAGGGAAGTGTTGTAAGATGGCGATTGACAGTGGGAGTACTAACAATCTTGTTTCCACAGAGATGGTGGAAAAGTTGAGGCTAAAGAATACCAAGCATTCAGTTCCATACAAAGTATCTTGGTTACATAAAGGACATCAAATCTTGGTGAGTGAATAGTGTGAAGTTGATTTTCAGATAGGTCCATATAAGGACAAGATTCTGTGTGATGTTATGCCAATGGATGTTTGTCATATACTGTTAGGCAGACCATGGAAATTTGACAAGAAAGTGACTCATGATGGTAGGATTAACTGTCATAGTTTCGATTAGAATGGAAAAAACCATGTACTTCACCCTCTACAAGTAGGAAGTACATCAAGGCAGTTAGAATCTAAGGTTTTGATGTTGTCAGGTAAAGATTATTTGGAATAGGTTGAGGGAGCAGAGTTGAACTATGCTGTGGTGTGCAAACCAATAGTGGTGATAGTGAACACTAATGTGAGAGATCTACCTGAGGAGATTCAGGAGATGGTGAGTGAGTACATAGACATTGTGGTGGATGATTTACGCGATGAACTACCACCCAGGAGGAATATAAGTCATCAAATTGATTTTATTCTAGGAGCTAGTTTACCAAACAAGGCAACATACAGGTTGAAACCTCAAGAGAATGAAGAATTAAGGAGGCAGGTCCAAGGATTGTTGGACAAAGGATTGGTTCAGAAGAGTCTGAGTCCATGTGCAGTACTAACAGTACTGACACCCAAGAAGGATGGTGAGTGGAGGATGTGTACTGACTCCAGAGTGATTAACAAGATCACCATTATATATAGGTTTCCAATACCAAGGATGGATGACATGATGGATTGCCTAAGTGGGGCAACATGCTTTTCAAAACTATATTTGAAGAGTGGATATCATCAAATAAGGATCAGAGAGGGAGATGAGTGGAAGAGAGCCTTTAAGAAAAATGATGGGTTGTATGAGTGGTTGGTCATGCTATTTGGATTTTACAATGCACCAAGTACCTTTATGAGGTTGATGAATGAAGTCTTGATATATTTCATAGGTAAGTTTGTGATAGTTTACCTTGATGACATTTTGGTTTTCATCCAAACAGAAGAAGAACATCTAAAGCATTTGAGATATGTTTTGGAGAGGCTGCAATAGGAAAAGTTTTTGATAAATGTGAAGTGTACCTTTAGGAAGACAGAGCTAGTATATCTGGGTTTTTTATCCTGAGATATGGGTTGAAGATGGATCCAGAAAAGGTGCAAGCAATCATTGATTTGCCTTCACCAAGGAACATATTTCAGGTCAGGAGCTTTCATGGATTGTCAAGCTTCTATAGGAAATTTATAAAGAATTTCAGTGGTATTTGTGCGTTTATTGTTGAGACAATTAAGAAGGATAGACAACAATTTTAGTGGACAACAAAGGCTGAAAAGAACTTTTAGTTCTTGAAGAAGAAGATCACTGAGCAACCAGTATTGAATTTACCAGACTTCAACCACCCTTTCCAAGTGAAGTGTGACGCTAGTCAAGTATCAATCGGAGTTGTGCTTAGCCAGGAGGATAGGCCTATAGCATATTTCAATGAGAAGCTGAATGATGCAAAGCAGAAGTATTCGTCTTATGACAAGGAGTTTTATGCTATTTTTTAAGCAATGAAGCATTGGAGGCATTACTTGTTTCCCAGAGAATTTGTGTTATATTCACATAACCATGCATTATAGTACAAAATGTAGCAACCTAAGTTGAACCTAAAGCATGTCAAGTGGGTTGAGTTGTTATAGAGCTTTACCTTTGTGTTGAAACACATAAGTGGATAGTCAAACAGAGTAGCTGATGCCTTAAGTAGGAGATTGCTAATCATGCAAGAAAATCATATCCAAGTTTTGGGATTTGATCATTTGAGAGATTTGTATGAAGCCGACATTGATTTCTAGGAGGCTTATAGGACTTGTAAGAATCCAATAGAGGTGGAAAGAGAGCCATGGATGGAGTATACACTACAATATTGTTTACTCTTTAAGAATAGTAAGCTTTGTATACCAAAGTGTTCTATGAGAGAGAGCTTGATACAGGATAAACAAAATGGAGGTATGTCAGGTCACTTTGGAAGTGATAAAACCTTCGTACAGTTGGGTTATTTCTATTTTTGGCCAATGATGAGGTCTAAAGTTGAGAATTTTGTAAGAAGATGTAGAGTATGCCAACATGCTAAGGGGAGAAGCCAGAACATAGGATTGTATACACCATTTCCTATTCCAAATAGGCCTTGGGATTTTGTGAGTATGGATTTCATTCTGGGTTTTCCAAGAACTCAGAGGGGTCATGATTATATATTTGTTGTTATTGATAGATTTTCTAAGATGGCACATTTCATTTCATGTTACAAGACTAGTGATGCCACACACATTTCTAACTTGTTCTTAGATGAAGTTGTGAAACTGCATGGTTTACCAAGAAGCATTGTATAAGACATAGATGTGAAGTTCTCAGGAATTTTTGGAGAACCTTGTGGAAGAAGTTGGGTACCAGACTGAATTTTAGTTCAACATATCACCCACAGTCTAATGGATATACTGAAGTAGCCAATAGGAGTCTGGGAAATATGTTGAGGATTTTGATTGGGGAAAGTCCTAAGAAGTGGGACATAGTATTAGCTCAAGTTGAGTTTGCATATAATGATTCACCAAACAGGAGTACAGGGATTAGTCCATTTCAAATTCTGTATGGAATGCATCCAAGAGGAGTGTGTGAACTTTGTGACTTAGGTCAATTGGAGAAGCGAAGTGCTGATGGAGAAGAGTTTGCTATAGGAATCAGGGAGTTGCAGGAGCAAGTGAAAGCAATATTGCAGCAGAGTAACACCAGTTACAAGGCCCGAGAAGATTCCAAAAGGAGGGAAAATAACTATGAAGTAGGGTATTTGGTCTTAGAATATCCGAAGAGAGATAGATTTCCTAAAGGAGAGTATAAAAAACTGAAGATGAAGAATATTGGACCCTATAGAATACTCGGGACATTTTTAGCAAATTATTACGAGTTAGAGATGCCTACAGGAATGGGTATTCACCAATAGTTAATGTAGCAGATCTATATCCTTATTTAGCAGGTGACACTGGAACCTTAACAAGAGGTGAATATCCTACTGAAGACTTACAATGGGTAACACATATGCCTGTGACACAACCATTGGAATTCGAGGCTATTCTCGACACTAGGGTGTCAAAGAGTACAAGGAAGAAGGACTATCTGGAGTATTTGGTCAAGTGGAAGAAGCAACCAATAGAGGATTCTACTTGGATGAGCGTTGCAGAGTTAGAGGCCTAGGGTTTCACTGTAGTTGATCTTATGAACAGGGGTTCATGAATTTTCTACCTTGCGAGTCTAATGCATGAGCATCGTGGCATGCCAGCAATGTGATGAATCGGTCACATATTGTGGCATCTTTTGTAACCATTTTTTTTGCTAAGTCCTAATTTGAATAGTGGTGTAGAGAATCATTGTGGATCATGACTCCCTACATGAGATCAAAGCACCATTAGTTTGTTTCAGACCGAGACATTTCATCATGCATCTTAGTATTGTTTATTTTAGTTGCAGGACCACTAGGGTAGCCTTTTTAGTTTAAATAGACCATTTAGAGTTGTAGGAAGGGTTCTGCTCTTCAATGTTTAGAATTTCGAGTTTGCAAAGAGAGGACAGACCTGTGTCTAATTCATGTTTGTAAATATTTTGAAAAAAGGAGGGAGAGCATTCCAAGCTGTGTATATTTTTCCTTTGTTGCTTAATAGAAGGATTAACCGTGTGTTTGTAGGGTTTTTATCCCTTATGCATGTGCTATGTTGATATGTTTGTCTTACAGAGCCGACTTCGGCATTTCCATGAAAATTTGTGTATTTCAGAGAAGTGTTGATTTCATGCATCCATTTCTTGTTTAAAAAGTTGAAGTAGAGAGTATATGCATGCATAAGAGTGTTAGGTTGAAGTATCATGAATATTACAAGATGGGTTGATCAATTTCATGATCAATCGGCACAACCCACAGGTTTTCTGCCTTTACAAGTTTTTTCAGAGAACGAACGATAGAGACTGAGGCCACAAATCAAGATCGGATAGACCTGAAGTATCCTGCACCAAGAGTTGTGAGGAAGTTAACAGATCTATAGAGATATAAAATCCACATCGAAAACAAGAAGATCGACAGTCATGGAGAAGGCCGCAAGGATCGGACAACTGAGAAATTTGTGGGGAAGGATTTGTGGAGAGAAAGTTGTAGGGAAGCAACTTTGGAATGTTGGATCCCACATCCCGTATGCAGAAACCTTGTTGCAAAATAGGGTTGCATAAATGAGATTACAGAGAGAAATTTGGGCAATAGATACCCCGCATCCCGCATCCCGCCTCCAGAAGGAGAGTTGCAGAGTTAAAGCTGTGAAAAGGAAGATTTAGAGCAGAATTTGGCCCTTAGGATAAATTTGGCAATCCTGATAAGTGTAGGAGCCATTAGATCCTGGAAGTGCTGGTTGGAGTCAGTTGAGATCGACTGGCCACCTGCACCAATTAGGTTTCCATACTTATCTCTCGAATGGGTAGCTAAATTCACTTTCAAAACTCAATTCCGAGAAAGTAAAAAAAAGTGCATATTTTCAACCTTGGTTTGGTCAAACTTGAATGAGGGATAAAATAGATCAAAATCTCATAAAAATAGGTGTCCATTCTTATCTCTCAAACGAGTACCTAAATCCACTTTAAAAACTCAATTACGAGAAATTTGACAAAAGTACATCTTTTCAACCTTGGTTTGACCAACCTTGAATGAGAGCCAAAATAGCTCCAAATCTCATAAAAATAGGCGTCATTGCTTATCTCTCAAATGGGTACCGAAATCCACTTTCAAATTTTAATTCTGAGAAAGTCGACAAAATTGCATATTTTCAGCAACCTATTATATTCAGCAACCTATGTTATTACAGGGTTGGCTATTGTACACTCAGTTAATATAATTTTGTGTTACATCTCCATATTCAGTCTCCATTGTTAGCAATTTTGCATGATCAATTGATAATTGTTGTGGGTAAAATTAATCTATTGCTGGCCTGAATTTCTACATGGTATCAGAGCCATTGTAGGTTGTTACTGTCCTTCAAAAATTGTTTTTCAGGTTCGACATCAAGACTGGGAGCCTTCTACTGACAGCCGGGACAGATTTTCTAAAGCTATGGATTCACAGAAAACTATCTTGACTCCCTTCAACTATTTTGAATGGAAAGCAGAGATGGAGATCTTGTTGAGAGCGAAAGGCCTCTACAGGGTGACTATGGCTACAGAAGCAGAGCCCAATGCTGTTGTAGAGAATATCAAATGGCACAATCGGAGAGATGAGGCCTATGGCCTCCTATGTCTCAGTATTTTCCGAGACCTCCTTTTCCATCTCGATGGATTAACTTCACCGGATCAAGTATGGGAGAAGATTTCTGATCTTTTTGGAAAGACAGATGAGATGAGGGGACATCAGATCGAAAATGAGCTGATTTCTCTGAGTCCTAGTAGCTTTGAATCCCTGCTGCTATATTTCTCCAAGTTCAAAGCACTAGTTTTGCAGCTGAAGCAGTGTGGTATCGAAAAGAAAGATGATCAGCTCATATTGGCCATCCTCTCGAAGCTAGGACCTGACTACTCAGTCTTTGTTTCGACCTTCTGTGCCACAAAACTGACAGCTCAAACCTGGAAGATGCCTAGCCTTGCAGATTTCATGGAATCTCTCACACAAGAACAGGACAAGCTGGTGATGATGGGCACCATCAAACCATCCAAAGATCAAGCTTTGATTGCTGGAGATTCGAGGGTGGATTCAAAAAGAAAAAAGAAAGCTAAAAAGCCACCTGAGCAAAGAAGAGACAAGAAGCAGTCTCCAGAGGATCAACAAGGTCCCAAGAAAAAGACCCAGAAGAAGAAAAACAAAGGTGAAATGAACAAGTGCTCATACTGTTCGAAGGGCAATCACACTGAAAGATCTTGTATGAAAAAGCAGATTGATATGCTGACCAATCTCCTGGAGAAGAATGGCATCTCCCTTCCAGAAAGCTCAAAGAAGAGAGGAGGATCAAGTTCCGATGACAAAGAGAGATTTCATGCTCTAGTTGCTGGCACATCAAGCTAACCCATTTTTATCATAGATTCTGGAGCTTCAAGACACATGGTTTCAACTAAGAAAGACTTCTCCTCACTGGATATGTCGAAAGGACCATCTATTGTACTGGGAGATGACTCTCTCACTGAAAGTAAAGGCAAAGGAAGGATAGATCTTGATCATGGTAACTTCAACAATGTGCTGTATGTCCCTGGTCTCGCCTCCAACCTTCTATCAGTGTACCAGATGACCCACACTGGGTCTCCTAAGAAAGTCATATTCTCCCCCAATGAAGTTGAGATCACAGAAATCTCAAGTGGTAGAGTCATTGCAAAAGGAGTAGTGAATCATGCTCAAAAGGTATACATGTTTTCACACTTCCTACCTTACTCAAACCCCTCTTCTCTTCTTATCCATGCTAATGAAGCTAGCAAGCTATGGCATGAAAGATTTGGCCATCTAAATTACAAGTATCTGTCTGATATTAGTGAGAAAGAAATGGTCATAGGACTGCCCAAGATAAAAATTTCCAAAGGAGTCTGCCAAGGCTGTATCCTAGGAAAACACCAAGAGCATAAGTTTGAGAAAGCTAGTCATGAGAGAACCTCTGCACCCCTCGAGCTGATTCACAGTGATGTTGCTGGCCCATTCCCTCCCTCATATGTCCATGAGTCAGGACAAATATGCATTGACCTTTATTGATTATTTTTCCAGGTATTGTTGGGTTCACTTCATGAAACACAAGTCTGAAGTTTTTGGCCTATTCACAGTCTTTAAGGCTTTGGTTGAAAACCAGTGTGGAAGGAAACTCAAGGTCCTCAGATCTGACAATGGTGGTGAGTATGTCAAGTCTGAGTTTATTAACTATTGTGCAGATGTAGGTATTCAGATGCAGCATTCTATCCCCTACACACCACAGCAAAATGGTGTTGCTGAGAGGAAGAACAGATCACTGAAGGAGATGGAAACATGCATGATGGAGGCCAAAACTTTGCCACCAAAGTACTGGGCCGAAGCTATCAACTGTGCACCCTATATTCATAATAGGGTGCCTCACAAACAGCTTGATGGCATGAATCCCTTCGAAGCATGGAGTGGGCACAAGCCAGATGTGACCCATTTCAGGATTTTTGGCTCAAAGGCATGGGCTAGAATCCCGACAGAGAAGAGGAAGGCTTTGCAGCCCCAAAGCCAAGAGTGTATTTTTGTTGGATACTATGAAGATTCAAAAGGGTACAAGTTGATAAACTTGAGCACAAACCAAGCCTTCATTGAAAGGTGTGTTCAGTTTGAAGAAGAACCCCTTGCAAAAGTGGAAATTGGTGAAGCCTCTTCACCACCTGAACCTCAAGAAGTAAGTAAAGAGTTTGTTGAACATGATGATTCTGACTTGTCTGATGGAGATGATTTTATTTCAGACCCAAAAATCCCCAAAAGGCCTAAATGGGCATCCAAGACACTACATGCAGCAAGTGAGCTAGCCGGGGATCCTAATGACCCAAGGAGGACTAGATCTCAATTTGAGAGTGGTTTGTGCATGAAGGATCCTATGTTTGCTGAAAAATGCTATTTGATGGTGGAGTCTAATCCTCAAACATATGAAGAAGCAGCAGGAGATCCAAGATGGCAAGCTTCCATGAAGGAGGAGTTCAGTTCACTCCAGAAGAGCAACACATGGGAGCTAGTGGATCTTCCTCCAGGGAGAAAACTAGTACAATGTAAGTGGGTCTATAAGACCAAATTTGCTGCTGATGGTTCACCACTGAAGTACAAGGCTATATTGGTAGCTAAAGGCTACTCACAGGTTCATGGCATCGATTACAATGAGACCTTTGCCCCAGTGGCAAAAATGGACTCCATCAGGCTAGCTCTAGCCATTGCAACCTCAAGGAAATGGGAGGTACATCACATGGATGTAAAATGTTCCTTTCTGAATGGATATCTCACTGAGGAGATATATATGCAGCAGCCTCAAGGTTTTGCTACTAACCCTTCTCTTGTGTGTAGGTTGAGAAAGTCATTGTATGGGCTAAAGCAAGCCCCCAGGGCTTGGTATGCCAAGATAGATAGTTTCTTACTTTCTCTGAATTTTGTTTAGTGCAAATCAGATCCAAATGTCTATTTGAAGTTTGTTAATGGTTCATTAATGATCATTGTGTTATATGTTGATGACCTCCTCATTACAGGAAGCTCACAGGCTGAGATTGCTTCCTTAAAAGGAGCTATGAACCAAGCCTTCTCCATGATAGATTTGGGGATCTTAAGTCAATTTCTGGGGCTTGAGATTGCTCAAAACAAAGCTGGAATAAAGGTGCACCAGTCCAAGTATGCCTTGGAGTTTCTGATCAAATTCAGAATGCAAGACTGCAAAGCAAGCAAAACTCCTTTCCTTTCAGGAGTAAAGCTGGAGGAACATGATTCTCCACCGATGGTAAACAATACACCGTATAGACAATTGATTGGATGTTTATTGTATTTGACACATAATCGACCTGATATTTGTTATGCAGTAAGTGTGGCTTCTAGATTCATGGATCAGCCTCATGAGATCC